>PRKT01000018.1:1269481-1280689 GCA_003671525.1 Saccostrea glomerata | reverse complement strand
GGGGGCGCTTTGACCAAAATTTGGGGACGCATTGACCAATATTTGGGGGCGCTTTGACCAATATTTGGGGGGCGCTTTGACCAAAATCAGGGGGCGCTTTGACCAATATTTGGGGGCGCTTTGGAAACTTCGTTTTTCTATAAAAATATGTCAGGGGGCGCTTTGACCAAAATCAAGGGACGCTTTGACCAAAATCGGGGGGCGGTTTTGTAGTATCATATTTCTATAAAATATGTCAGGGGGCGCTTTGACCAAAATCTGGGGACATTTTGACCAAAATCATGGTACGCTTTGACCAAAATCAGGGAACGCTTTGACCGGGGCGGTTTTAATTGGGAACGCTTTGACTGGCTCCCGCATGCAAATACCTTTATCTATTTAAAAGTCGCAAAAAGCCATTTACTTTGATCTTAGAGATCAACTATAATCTTTCAAAAGTATTTAATCAAGGAATTTTCAAAGATAATCCAAAATTATCTTGAAATTGAATAAAATAAAATAAAGAAACCGAAACAGATTTGGATTTTAGTTTTTCGAAGGTTAATAATCAGCTGAACGTTTGAATCAAAGCCGTTTTTCGCATTGATTTTTATAACCATTTAAACATTGACATTAAACATGTGTCTGTGATAAATAAAAGTAACTCATTAAGTGCAAGTTGTAGAGCTTGAAATTCATGTGTTTATTCAAATTAAAGATAAGAACATGGAGACAAAAAGAGAAAAGAGACTAGAAGCAAAGAAAAGAAAAGCAGCTGCTTTCTTACAACTTGTCAAAAAAGAGGTGAGTTAAGAGAATTTATTTCTCTGCTGAAAAATGCCTTTTTTAATTAATTTTTTCTGCTGATCAAATATTTTCAACAGCTGATGGATTTGTCAATTATTTTAAACTTAAATTTTTAGGGAGGTAATTAAATTGACTGGATAAGTAGCCATATTACTAATTCCAGCAGTCGTGTTACGGTGTATTGCATCCACTACACTGTACAGAAGGTACATGTTTTAATGATATATGATAATTCCAAGGCTTGATCCAGAAAAATTTCGCAACTATATTCTTTCCACAACCTTTGAGTAAAAAAATGTAATGGTTTGGGCTGTGGATATCGGCCAGGGTAGCTCAGTGATGCAGGGGTACAGGGTTCAATTCCCGGTTCTGCCATATATCTTCTCCCTTCCTGCTGCAGATTTGGTGCCATTGACCACCCCTGGTATTCCAGGTGAAAGTGTTGCCAGAGGCTAATTAGAACTTGGCTTATTTCTTCGAGGGTCAAAGATCATTTTAGGAGGAGAGGAATGTAATGGTTTGGGCCATTGGAATTGGCTTGGGTAGCTCAGACAGTTGTCCCCTCCAAAATATATGATTTTACTGTAACTTTCTTTATAAGATATTTATATTTATATACTGAAAGATAAATATAATTTGTTTTACGGTTGTTGTTTACACATACAATAATAGATGTGCATGTATAAGCTACTACAAATTTCAGGAAGAATATGTTGTAAATGAAAAGAAAACGAAATTGGAGGATTCCCAGTCAAATAATGAAAGTCCAGCAGCTTCAAGGGGCACTGGAAATACAAATTCAGCACCTTCAGGTAGCTGTGGGATTAAAGATACAGCACCTTCAGGGAGTAAAAATCCCCAGAATTTCCAGCAGATGGCAGAGGATGAACTTCTTAGACTTAGACAAGCATTACGAGAGAGACAGAAATTATCAATGGTATGGATTGTATATTTTGTTTTCACCTATGAAAAGTGTTTTTAGATTAGAACTTATTATCATGAAGAATATATTTTTTATAAGCAATGCAGGATTATAAAAGTTTGGCTCATATTTTAAAAAAATGAAGATCAGTTTTGATTGCAAACATTTTTTTCTCATAATTGAAAAAAAAAAATTGTGTTTGCCTCATGTTACTAATAAAAATGACAATTTCTGCCTTTATGTACAAAATTAATCTGCGACTCAGTAAAGGGAAACAACTTATCATATTTTTTTCACATCACTTGTAGGAAAAGCCGAAAGTGTTCTTGACTTTGGAAGAAATGGCAAGGGAAAATGTTCCAAGCTTCAAAACAGACTTAGAGGAGGAAGACATCCCTCCTCTGTTTATTAGTGATATACAGAGTCTTATTTTATTTGCTGTGCAGAAATCTGCATGTAGAATGAAACCCAGGTATGAATTTTTGCTCCAATCTTTTAACATTTAAAGAATATGGGTAATTTTCTGTGGGGAAGAAAAAAAATAATATTGTTGAATTGTAACCCCATGGAAAAAAGAATAATTACAGTATTTGAATTTTAGGAAATGGCATATAATTCTTTGAAATTTTTTAATGCTCTTAATAAACATGTATGTCCATATAATTTACTTTAACACAAGGAATGCATAAAACATGAGCTTGTTTTTCTTGTACAGATGGTGCAAATTACTTCGCGGAGGAAAAGTGGCCAGTATTGTTGTGATGGTAATGAGTGGTGTCAGTAATACAGAGCTCAAAAAATATCCAGACTCATTTCCCACACTCAAAAATGAATTTCAAATAGTAAGTATATATATGATAAATGTTGACATTAGAAGAAAGTATAGCTGACATACCAGCCAATTCCTTTATCAGAATTCATTGAAAAGAGTATTTTTCAACCATGGTCATTTTAATGTAATTTTATACATTTACAAAGATAACATTGCAGCATTTTTTACTTCTGAACTATAATTATATAGTCTTGTTTCCTGTGAGTTGTATTGAGATTTATTGTATTTTATAACTTTCAGTATATAGATATAGTAAACCCATCTCAGTATGCTAGAACAGTGCCATCAGAACTATTCTGTATTCTACCTCCAAGACATCAAAGGATTGTGGGTAGGAATATTTGCATATATTTAAAACTTAATGTATTTGGTGGTCATAGAGTATTTTGCTCAAAAGTTCGTCAACCTTTTCAGTAAACTGTACTTGTATATTTTATAATTTTTTTATTTCAAGTACTTGAATATGAGTTCTGAAATATTTGCACGTAATAAACCCAATAAACATTAAAATCTTTTTTCCACCTCCTTTTGAATGTTTTATAAACTGATTTTCTTTTTTCTTTATAAAGCATCCAAATCTGTTGCAAAGAAAAAGGTTGATAAAGAAAAACAATCAGAATCCTCCGACAAACCAGATCCTCCTGAGGAGGCAGAACCCCCTCTACATAAAGACGACGCCTTCCCTCGGACTTCCCTCCTTCTAAATACAGCCCAGTTAATGCAGGAAAAGTACCCCTTACCTGTTCAGTACTGCAATAGTAAGAATTCAGCCTCAACCAATATAATGATCCCTATTGTAGATTATTAAAACACATTTTAATTACAAGTGTGTAAATTTGTTGGCAGAGAATTGGTAAGAAACTAGAAAAATGAATGTATTGTTATGACAAAAACACTTCACTATAAACATGAATACTACTGTACCACTAAAAGAAATGCCCTATACTTGAAAGGTTTGATAAAATCTTTGAAAACTGACAAAAGAGCAAGAATTTTTCATAGCTATTTCATGTGTATTATTATTTTATATACAAATTGCTGCACCTATTTTATTGACTTTAACAGTAAATCCAGTCAACTTTAAATTCACCAAAGAAGACTATTCCTCAGTTGATGACCATAGTCCAATGTTTGCCTTGGATTGTGAAATGGTAAGGGTAGATTAAATGCTTCATTACAGTATTATGTTTTATGCCACCCTCCCTTTCTTTGTGTACTGATAGTTTGCTAGGATGCAATGCACATTAATCAGGGATGTTTATAAGTTTGAATTCTTTATTTACAGTGTTTGACAGTAGCCAGGCAGTTGGAGCTGACTCGAGTATCTATTGTAAATGAGAAGTTAGAAGTTTTATATGATACACTGGTAAAACCTTACAACAGAATAATCAACTATCTCACTGAGTAAGTATCAATCATTAGCCATCTCACTGAGTAAGTCTCAATCATCAACTATCTCACAGAGTAAGTCTCACTCATCAGCCATCTCACTATCTAAGTCTCAAACATTAACTATCTCACTGAATAAGTCTCAAACATCTCACAGAGTAAGTCTCAATAATCTCACTGAGTAAGTCTAAATCATCAACTAACTCACTGAGTAAGTCTCAATCACTGAGTAAGTCTCAATCATCAACTATCTTACTGAGTAAAACTCAATCATCAACAAATTTACTGAGTTAGTCTCAATCATCTCATTGAGTAAGTCTCAATCATCAACCATTTCACTGAGTAAGTCTCAATCATCTCACTGAGGAAGTCTCAAACATCAACTATCTCACTGAGTAAGTTTCAATCATCAACTAATTCACTGAGTAAGTCTCATTCATCTCACTGAGTAAGTCAAAATCATCAACTATCTCACTGAGTAAGTCTCAAACATGAACTATCTCACTGAGTAAGTCTCAACAATAATTCACTGAGTAAGTCTCAATAATCCCACTGAATAAGTCTAAATCATCAACTTTCTCACTGAGTAAGTCTCAAACATCAACTATCTCACTGAGTTAGTTTCAATAATCAACTAATTCACTGAGTTAGTCTCATTCATCTCACTGAATAAGTCTAAATCATCAACTTTCTCACTGAGTAAGTCTCAAACATCAACTTTCTTACTGATTAAGTCTCAAACATCAACTATCTCATTGAGTAAGTCTGAATCATCTCACTGAGTAAGTTTCAATCATCAACTATCTCACAGAGTTATTTTCACTCATCAGTCATCTCACTGAGTAAGTCTTCAACATCAACTATCTCACTGAGTAAGTCTCAATCATCAGCCATCTCACTGTGTAAGTCTCAAACATCAACTATCTCACTGAGTAAGTCTCAAACATCTCACTGAGTAAGTCTCAATTATTAACAATCTCACTGAGTAAGTCTCAATCATCAACTGTCTCACTGAGTAAAACAATCATCACCTAATTCATTCAGTTAGTCTCAATCATCTCATTGAGTAAGTCTAAATTATCAACTAATTCTCTGAGTTAGTCTCAATCATCTCACTGAGTAAGTCTCAAACATCAACTATCTCACTGAGTAAGTTTCAATCATCAACTAATTCACTGAGTAAATCTCAATAATCTCACTGAGTAATTCTCAAACATCAACTATCTCTCTAAGTAAGTGTCAATCATCAACTAATTCACTGAGTAAGTCTCAATAATCTCACTGAGTAAGTTGAAATCATCAAGTATCTAACTTAGTAAGTCTCAAACGTCAACTATCTTACTGAGTAAGTCTCAATCATCAACTTATTCACTGAGTAAGTCTCAATCATCTCACTGAGTAAGTCTCAAACATCAACTTTCTCACTGATATAGTCTCAAACATCAATTATCTCATTGAGTAAGTCTCAATCGTCTCACTGAGTAAGTTTCAATCATCTCACTGAATAAGTCTCAATCATCAGCTTATATCTAAGTAAGTCTCAATCATCTCACAAAGTAAGTCTCAAAAATCAACTATCTGACTTAGTAAGACTCAATCATCAGTTAATTCACTGAATAAGTCTCAATCAACAACAAATTCACTGAGTAAGACTCAATCATCAACTAATTCACTGAGTAAGTCTCAATCATCTCACTGAATAAGTCTCAATCATCAACTAATTCACTGAGATAGTTTCAGGGCTCGACATTAATTTTTTTCCCTACTTGACCATTCGGACAAGTGACCAAGATATTAATTTGTCCGAACTTCAACTTCACTTGTCCGAAAATTTTTCAATGAATATCTTTTTCTGCCAACCTGAAAACAGTAAATTAAAAAATTAAACGTGCTTTATTTATTAGTGTAGTTATTGATAAATAAGACAAACACATATAAAACAAAATTTTATCTAGACTTCCTGTCCTGACAACAACATATTAAATGTTTGCAAGTGAAGCTGTAATTCAAAAAATTATATTTGCATATCCACTGCTCTCTCCCGCTATGAACATGTAGTCTTCAACTGCGTTTATAGGACTATAGACGCAACTGCTTCCACTATGAGTGCAGTTGCTATATCACTCTCGTGTAGAACAATCTCTACTACTCTTAAATATCATGTTGAGAAGTATATATATGAAATGTTTTGTAAGAGGAATAAAAATAAGTTTTAATAATATTTTTTGAAAAAAAAGGAAATTCAGAATATTTAAAATTGCTGATTTATATCTTTAAAAATTCAGTTTTGGTCAATGTATTAAATTGTATAATAAAACTTTTTAAAATCTTGGAGAACTGCCATATTTTTATTTTTTCGTATCATGCATATTTTTACAAAGAACGATAACTCTTCACATTTGGGTAATAACATTCAGAAAGAGAAAATTTCTATTTCAAGAATGATTTCAGCTATTAAAAATAAATAGAAAACCTAAAAAAATATATATATTGATAAAAGCATTCTGGTGTAATAATCATGATAAAAAAAATTTTCATTTTTCATCGTAGTGTTAAATTATTGATTTTTGTCAGAGTGTTTTCATTACGTTGATCGATGACGTCACAACTGCATCAAAACAAAAATGTAATGACGGCGCTGCTTGTATCCAGATAACTGTGTTTGAGAGGGAAATACTTTATAAATTGTTTGTGATTTATTAGAGAAAAGGTGCATTAATCAGGTTTACTGATTTTAAAGCCGTATGTTTTTCTTTACTGAAGACAAGAAGCTGCGTCCTTATGTAAGTCAGGATTTCCTCTGAGATTCTTGAAAAAAAAATCAAAGAATGCAAATATAAATAATAAACAACGATTATTCAGTGAACATGGCATTATGAATAGCAATAGCTCTGCTGGCATATTTTCCATGATGCGCTAGCGCGCATCATGGAATATGCCAGCAGAGCAATTGCTATTCATAACGCCATGTTCACTGAATAACGTTTATTTCTTAAGTATTCCAAACCTGCAAATGTTGTAAGATCCATGCTATGCAATAGTATGGATGCAATTAGTGAACATCAATCCCGATCAACTCTGAACTTACATATAGGGCTTGATATCGGGATCAAAATTCGGGTTTTTAAACTGCTTCTGTTTTTGTTCACGTAACTTTTCAATAGTTTTTTTTTAAATTTTTATTATTATTTAAAGACTTCTTAACATAAATAATCACTTGTCCATTCGGACGAGTGCGAAGCAATATTCACTTGTCTCTTATTTTTTTTTAATGGTACCGGACAAGCGTTAATGTCGAGTCCTGAGTCTCAATAATCTCAATGAGTAAGTCTCAAACATTAACTATCTCACTGAGGAAGACTCAATCATCAACTAATTTACTGGGTTAGTCTCAATCATCTCATTGAGTAAGTCTCAATCATCAAGTAATTCACTGAGAAAGTCTCAATCATTTCACTTAGTAAGTCTAAAACATCAACTATCTCACTGAATAAATTTAAATCATCAACTATCTCACTGAGTAAGTCTCAATCATCTCACTGAGTTAGTCTAAATTGTCAACTTTCTCACTGAGTAAGTCTAAATCATCTCAATGAGTAAGTCTCAATCATCAACTATCTCACTGAGTAAGACTCAATCATCAACTATCTTAGTGAGTAAGTCTCAATCATCAACCGTCTCACTGAGTAAGTCTGAATCAACTCACTGTGTAAGTCTAAATCATCAGCCATCTCACTTAGTAATTCCTAATCATCTCACTGAGTAAGTCTCAATCATCTCACTGAATAAGTCTCAATCATCAACTAATTCACTGAGTAAGTCTAAATAATCTCACTGAGTAAGTCTCAATTATCAACTAATTCACTTAGTAAGTCTCAATAATCTCATAGAGTAAGTCTCAATCATCAACTATCTCAATGAGTAAGTCTAAATCATCAACAATCTCACAAGAAAGTCTAAATCATTATCTATCTCACTATCATCATGAGACATCTCACTGAATTAGTCTCAATTGTCAACTATCTCACTCAATAAGTCTCAATCATCAACCATCTCACTGAGTTTGTTTCAATGAACAATCATCTCCCTGAGATAGTCTCAGTCTCACTGAGTGAATTTAAATCATATCAACTTCAACTTTCTCTAATATTATTAACTTGTTAAAAGTTTAAATGAGATGCAGTATTATATTTGACTGAAGAATTCAATTCCAAGTATAGGATTTTCCATTTTTGGTTCAATTCCCCTATTGATAGTTATACCCCCCGCAAACGAAGTTTAGGGGGGGTATATTGGAATCACCATGTCCGTCTGTCTGTCCGTCCGTCCGTCTGTCCGTCTGTCTGTAGACAAGATTTTGTCCGGACCATTACTCAGAAACTATTGGAAGCATTTGTCTGAAAATTTGTACACATATTATTCACCATATGAAGTTGTGCACCTGATATTTTCATCTTGATTCGATTATTATTTTGAATTTTACAGGTGTTTTTTCATTTTTATTTTGTGGTTTTGTCTGGACCGTTTCTCAGAAACTATTGCAAGGATTAATCTGAAAATTTGTACACTTATTATTCATCATATGAAGGTGTGCACCTGGAATTTTCAACTCTTTTTGTTCATTTTTTTTTCATTTTACAGGTTTTATTTTTTATTTTAATTGACTTGTTCATTTTGGGCTCATGTATAAGGTTTGAGACATAGAATCTAGAATATCTGTACAAAAATACTACAGCTTAAAACTACTCATAAAAACTTTTTAAAAAATCAAGTGTTAAAAACAGTTTTTACATTGCATAGATTCTAGATAATGTAATTTCATTTGTCTCTTGGGAATAATGACTGGACATGCATCCAGTTAAAGATAAATTAATGAGTTTGGTGTGGGAAGTTGAACATTAAGGCATCTCATTATCAACCATGTGTAATCTCCTGGGAATCGAGCAGCACAAGAATTAAAGATCTTTCTTCTCATATTCTCTTAATTGTAATTTATTGTCTGTCAAAGCACTTCATTACTGGATGACCAGCTCTTTATTTTCAAAATGAATTTGATAAAAAGTTATCTAGATTAATTTGATTTTGTATAATATGATTTTTTTTAACAATTAGTTTGCAGAGTGACATAACACATAATTGCAATATATTTTTTTAATGCAGAAATAAAAAAATAAAATAAAAAATAAAAAAAATAATGTTACAATGAAATTACAATGTATTAGTATTGATGTTTCATTTGGTTGCACCTTTGTTTCATTCATTAAGAAACATGATGAGCAATTATATTTCACTGCAAATTTTTGAAAATAAATTGTGAGCACCTCTAGATCTATAAAGTATTTTTAAATTGACACCTTCTCTGAAAAACCCAGCAGGGGGTATTTGTCCTTATTGGACAGTTCTAGTTATGCCTACTTTTGCAAAAAGACTTTTCAAATACCAGTACTTTTGTTTACCATGGTAGAAATCTTAAGTTCCACTGTTTAATTTGTGTTAAAGGTTTAGCGGTATCACAAAGGCTTTGCTGGACCCAGTCACCACGCGGTTGTCAGACGTACAGAAGAAAATACAGGAAATTCTGCCAGCCAACGCCATTCTGTGTGGACAGTCACTCGGCGGAGACTTAAAAGCCATCAAGGTAAAATATGCTGTTATCTGAAGTAATGTAGAAAGTTGCTAAATATTGCATTCATTTTAGACTTTCTTTCAAAATCAGTCCGAGTCAGGTTTACATGTAAAGGAAAATTGTTGTCCATGCTGTATATGACACATTTCAAGTATTTCTGTCACAAAAATTGTTCACATCAAGGATAAATGGAGTACCTGTGAGTTTTCTTCATATGTACTTAAAATAATTCCCTTCAAGTTAAAAATGGTTCTATCATTACAGATGTACCACCCCTATGTGATAGACACCAGTTGTATATATAACCTGTCTGGGAGGCCTGGAATGAAGACTGGTCTGAAAAAGCTCACAGAAATGTTCATCAAGTAGGTTTTACAGGCATTCCAAGTACACAGTAATTTACAATGTGAATCAGCTAAAATTCTAGATTTACATGATTTGAATGTGAATACAGTATTAATTTTTTTCCCTCTCTTAACGAGGCCGAGTCTAATTTGAGTGCGCATGACTTTGCGCAGCTTTTTAATTTCATGCAGTCATCTCTGCGACAGTACACCTTTGGCTAATATTTTTATTTTAATACAAAATTAAGATTATCTGTAACCCCAACTGGTCTGAAAATGTGATTTTACGACAATAATTGGGAAAAAACGCTGAAATGGCTCTAACAATGTTTTCAGATTTTGTAAGCAATGCATGATGCTGCAGAATGACGCATGACTCACTTGTAGGGTCAAGATGCTCATGGAAATTATGATTAAAACTGATGACATAACATCCAAAGAAACATATTTGCAATATAAACATTGCTGTTTTTTATCGAAAAAAAATCATATGCGCTGATAATTCATCTGCACTGATATTTAATTATACCGTGAAATAGCAATTTTAGAGGTATTGAGCTTTGAAAAATTAACATAGAAATTAATTCCTAGACCAATTATTTTTAAATTTCACAATTTGGTGAATTTTTATAATAACTTTCATACTTGAATGAAGAAGAAATCCCTAGGGCAGAAATACAAAAAATATGGAAAAAATGTGATAATTTGGCATTTTTCCAACAAATTCCAATAAGGTCCAAAAGTAAAATTTCACAGGTTTTGAGATGGCCCCATAAGAGATAGGGATGGTAAACATTCCATTTTTTAATCTTAAAAGAATAAATATAATAGTAAAAATTAATTATCAAAAAATTATCAAAATCCATAGAGCAGAAATAATTAGACTCGGCCTCTTAAGGGTATAGATGACACTTTGCAATTGCAATTAGCATGAATTCACTATATGCATGTTTTACTGTGGATTCCTAGATAAACACGTGGAATTAATCATCGCGTAATTTCGCGAGAAGCACCACACGCGAAATAAAATTACTCGCCTTTATTTTTATGGTGCTGAAATCCATGTAAAATCTCATGATCAACAGTCCATTGGCGAATTGTTATTCTCATGATTTTACCTGGAAGAGCCCATTCGCGATAATAAGTACTTGCGAAAAATAAGGAATCTACAATATTATGTAGCAGTTAGGTTAATATGAACTGTGGATATCAGCCTGGCTAGATTCCTCATTCAAACATTTATTTTCTTTCTGTATTTCTCATTTCTCCTTTTCTACTACTCTTGATGGCCATTGTGAGGGGGGGGGGG
>PRKT01000018.1:1254212-1269245 GCA_003671525.1 Saccostrea glomerata | reverse complement strand
GGGGGGGGGGGGGGGGGGGGGGGGGGCTTGTTAAGGCTATTTGTAAGTAATTCCTGACAGGGCCTGTGAACTTGTGTCTTCAAGGCCAAAGACGGTTCAAGGAGGGAGGGATGTAGCAGTCTGGGCTATACGGATGTGGCTCCAGATTAAAACATATACTGTAGGTCTGATTACATGCAGTATTATATTATTAATACATTTTAAGGTTCATGTATTATACAGAAGACGTATAATTTGTTTACAGGGAAGCAATTCAGGAAGGAAAACAAGGTCACGATTCAGTTGAGGACTCAGTAGCCACCATGAAACTGGTTAAACACAAACTCAAACACAGTAGGTATTGTAAAACACAAACTCAAACAGTACAGTATTATTGCTACATAAAGTTTTCACTTAAAAGTAAAGAAATGGAATATCAATAATAAAAAATTATACAAGGAATTGATCAACCATAAGAATTAAAATTTAAAAAAAAAAAAAAAAAAGGTCAATGATAGAATAATGAGAAAATTAGCAGAACTGTTCCAGCTTTGCTGTCTTTGTAATGCTGCATGTTATTTGTAACAGATATCAACTATGGAGATGTAAGAATGGGATGGACAGTGGGTGAAAATAATCTGTCAGAGGAACAAACTGAGGGAACGGGGTCAGAGTTCAAACTCTTAAACGTGGAAGAACCTGAAGAGAATTCTAAACCTGACACCCCTCAGAAACACATTGTAGCTAGACAGAAGGCTTTCTTTAGAATGGAGTCCCGTTTTTACAGCATGTTTGAAGTTTTACAGAAATATGGCTTGACAGGTAATAAAAGAGATTTGGCTTCCTAACTGTGTGTGTATTCACACACTTACATGTATCATGGCCCCGCTCTGCGGGCGCCCTATAGTAATCAGTCTGTCTGTCCGTCTGTCCGAGATCTCTTGTTCGGAGCATACTGTAAAGGTATCATATTTGGCTGTGTAATCTTTTTAGTGGCTTTGGCGGAATGCAGCAACTGTTAAATTAAGTACAAAGCTAAATATCTTGCACATATACATATGTAAATAAGAATATGAAGAAATGCTCTTAATTAAATCTACTCTAACTTCTTCAAAAATCAATTTCCACCAAATATCGTACATGCTAAATATAGTACATTTACAGTATATTCTTTCTCCTTGGCCCAATATGGCTTATTCTTCACCCACAAAGTGTCTTCAGGTAAAGGGTGTGCAGTGATGTTGAACTAAGGTTTAGGTAAAAGCAGAATTATATGAAAAATCCTTGTCCGGAGCTTATCTTTTCTCCCCTTGGTCCAATGTGGCTCATACTTCACTCACAGAGTGCCACTGGTCAGTGGATGTGCTTCTAGGTCAAGGGTTTAGTCAAAAATAGACTTTCTGTGTAAAATCTTTATTCGGTGGATAATTTCTTTCCTTTAAGTCCAATTGATCATCGTCATGAAACCCAAAAATCTGACAGTTATTCCTTATGCTTAAATGCCCTAGATTCCGCAAATTCACATGCAACAAGACCTGCTCGGCATGTGATTTATATTAATTGCACCTGTCGATGAACCAGTAGATTTATGTAGAAATAAAGAATACCATTTGTAATTTTATCTTGGACAAAGACATTGGAGATGTCAATATTTTGTTTTATTCAGATTTGCAAATGACACTACATTGTTCAAAGAATGACTGCACTTAAGCTATGAGAGTTGGATCCCGATGTTTTGCGCAAAATAAAATTCCAAAATTCATTCAATTTATGTTTTATAGGTATTAAACAATATCTCAAGAGCAGGTTTTGGTATATAATATAACATGAAACTATTAAACAATGCTGAGCGACACTAGCTTTTGAGACGGGGGTCTAATAGTTTTGTCTCATTTCTATTGTTATTCATATGCATACCAGTTTTCAACGACTTTGTTTACATGGAGCCGCAACTTGGCCATTTTTCTTATTTGAACAGAATGTGTATTTTAACTTAAACTTATACATATCCAAAGGACAATGTTGGCCAAGTTGCGGCTCATATCTAATTTAAAAAAAATGTCCCCAAACTAGGGTTGACATAGCTGCTAAATTAACCGGTCACCGTGCATCAACGATTGATATTATAATCACCTTAATCACGTGACATTCTGCTGTTCGATACGCTAACGCTTTCATTGAACATTTCATTGTGTTTAAGTTTCTGTTGTGACAGTATCTATTGTTCCAACTTCAAACTATGGGATATTTTTGCGCAAATATTAATAGGGTTTGAAGATAATATGTCTCTTATTCAACTTTATGCTTTACATTAGGGGTGTTTTGAAAGAATTCTGGTATTGACAGTCTCAGTAGTAATGTATACATTATAGATGTACATGTATAGGCTTATGTCGCCTCTGTATTATGGTCTGTAGAGCGAGACATCTACCCCATCCCTTAACATTAGAAGTATTTAATAATTGTGCACCATAAAATCAACAAGACCTCTCTCTTCTCCATTTAAATTCGTAGTTCGAAAAAATCATATGTGCCAATGTTTACATTCCACAACCATGCGGTTTAAATGACTCCGCCTATTTGCAGATACCTTAGATTCGAAAGTGGTCCCGTTCAAATTTCCGGAATTTAAGGCTTTTACACGTTCTTTTCAATTACATTTTCTGTAATTATAGAAATATGTATGACAAAAAATTCTAGAAATAAATATCAAAAGCATATGCTTGCACATCAATCATAGATTAATTTAGCGATATATTGTAATGTTAAGCTTAAAATGGGTAGCCGAAAAGGTTCCAACTCTCATAGCTTAAGTGCAGTCATTCTTTGCTGTTCATTTTTGAAATTTATTATTAGTGAAGTTTGTTTTTTAAATTTTAGCTGCCATGGTAACAGACCCGGAGACAGTTCAGAAGTTTGGAATGGACAATGGAGTGGTTGCTATAGGATCAGACTCTGATAAAAAGACTAAATCACTTGTGAAATCTCACGTGCAGTTTCATGACTTTGTGTACAATAGTTTTGACAACTATCTTTCTCACATAGGAGTGGAAGAAACAGAAGAGTCAAAATCGGTAAGTCTAGACCAAAACCAAAAGGAATGCTTTTCTTTCTGAAGTAGGGTGCATGTGTTTTGTACACTATTAGGAGATGAAACTTGGTTATAGCAAAGCCCTAGGGGCTTCTGGATTTACTTTAGTATTCTGTAATTTGTTATATCTGTGTAGCAAATTCATTGAAATATATTATAGTAAATTTGCAATGTTCAAGTTTTCTCCAACTATGGCGACCAACATAATCAGGAAGTATTAAATACAAAATGAGTTTTTACTCTCTGATAAATCATGGGTACAGTACAGTAGATCACTAAATTTTCGCAACACCTTATTTTCGCGAGATAGTCATTGACACTTGATAAGCGAGACAAAAATTTCAGGAATTGCGGTTATTGCTCTATATAATCTTATAAAATACTATTGTACGCGAGAACTTATTTTTCGCGAGCACACTGTCTCGCATAATTACGCGTAAATAAAGTTCTCGCGAATAAAAAGTGATTTACAGTATTCAATTCTCCATGTGGATGCAATTTTTCCTATAGATTCTAAGTGTTATTCTCTTTCTTTACAGAGTTGTTTACAAAAAATGGACAAAAGAGTAGGAAAGATTCTGAAGAACGTGAAACAGAACTCTTTGGTAATTGTGTTAGTGCCAGGACGGTCTGAAGCAGGAAAAGAACATACTGGGACTGCATTTGTCAAAATAAAAGAATAAAAAAAAAACTTTCCTTGTTTTTTTTTAATTCCTAAGTTTTTAGAAACAGCAAAAACCATTTCACATCTTTAAATAAAAGCTGTATATCAGTTGAAATGCATTTACAGCAAGATATTTTTAAATATTGATGTACAGTTGAACTTCGGTATCTCGAACTTCAAAATCTCCAATACAGTATCATAAATATGTTGAAGTCCTAACCTTTTATTCTGTAAGTATTTTACCATCAATATCTAAAATACTCAGATATCTCAAAGTTTTTTCTAAGACCCATCAGGTTCGAGATAATGAAATTTGACTATCTTATAAACCTGTAAATCAGTTGCCAATGGGCCACAACACTCACCTGAATTATATTTTTTTCTGATAAGTGAAACCCCTTATTGTGGCCTTAAAATAAATACACATGTTGTAAACATTTCTAATCTACATGTTGGTTGTCAATAAGTACCCAGTATCCAAATTTAATAAAATTTTGGTTTGTTGTGTACATTGGTTTTCCTGCATAAAAATTTGACCCAATATTGTGATCCAACAGCTTTAATTTGAGCAAGCTTTAATCTACATCACATGAACATGCTTGTATATTGATAAGTTGGGGTTCTACTCCTGAATAATTTGTAATTATTGGAAAATTGGATTATTTTATCTATTCCTCAAAATTTTCTTTTTGAATCAGATTTAACTCTGCATGACCCTGTTCCATTAAGCTGCAACCAGTATGAAGCATATAAAGGAAAATACATATAATTTTGAAATATTTATTTCATTTGTATTTTTAATGAACAAATAACACAAATGGACAATAACTACACGTACATTTGTATTTAAACATAGTAATCAACAAACAATTAAAACAGCACAGGTTTTATAACGTACATCATTAACTATAACAAGTGACTCCAAATTAAAGCATATTTTCAAACACAAAAATGAAAATGTGCTTTTACAGTTCTATCTATTTCATTTGGTGGTACATATGGACACATACTAGAACCTTTTGGTCATGCATCTACATTGACAAATAATGTTTAGTTATGACATTTTGTTGTTTTATGCCAATTACTTTACAATTATTATAAATATTGTGTTGCTACCCCTATAAAAGTGATTTACTACAATCTCTCTTCGAAACTGGGACAGTAATTGAATATTTATCTAGAAAAATACAATAGTGTCTCAGAATATAGGAATTAAGTTACATATTAACTATCACAGAAAAAATGTATTTGTTCTGGTGTCAGCACTAAAATGCAAATGGTGTCTCCTTTTATGAAATCTTGATGTTTTGAGTCACGACAAGACGAATCTAGACATGAAAAAGATTATATGTACGTAATGTTGGATTTCAGATTCAGAGTACATATCACAGAGAATAGAGTGAATTTTGTTAGAAGAAATAGCATGGGGAATATGAACAACTGATGACATTTTCATAAATATGGGATGTTAGGAAATGATTTGTGCCTTCATTTGAAGTACTGGATTTGACCAATGGCTTGAAAAAATATATTAAGATAGCATTTTAAAATACATGTACAGTGTATTTGCTGTTGTTTTTTTTTAAATTTTACATTGTAATTGTAAACATCTACAATGGAGAATAGATACAAGTTATCATTAAATAGTAAGCTGAATTGACTTCTCAGACTCGCTCACTTTTACATAAATGTATGTAGAAATCAACATTATGTCCAGAGTTACATTTTACAATGTATATTCTCATTTTAAGCAAAAAACATAGTAAAACATCTGAATACTATATCACTGCAGCCCACCAACAAAGGCTAGTTACATGGGTTAATATTTTAAAAAATCAACTCTATTTGATAATTTGTATATCTTAAATAGGCAAAAAAAATAATGGTTTATTAGCTTTGAAAAAGTTCCCAAATTCTACAGGGAGTTATAAGAACAGCAAGAAATAAAATGAGATCAGTTCTTTTCAATAAATGTTTCCACACACAGACACACCCTCAAGTATACATGTACATGTATATGCAATAAAAAATTTCTTATTTGTCACCATGCTTTTTATCAGAAATATTTTTGCATGGAACCATATAAAAACAATTTGATTTGTTTCCTCAAAAACCTTTCCAAGTTATACTTAACCACATAAAATGTGTAAGATTTGAAAGAGTTATCTTTACAACCATAACTGGTAAAGTCATCTGAATGCTAACAAAGATTAAAATAAATTCTACTCTTAAAAATAATGGATGATGCAGAAATTTACAAATTTTAAGGTAAGTCTAAATAATGATGAAAGAATATAAGAAAGTAAACATATGTGTAATGAATATCAAATCACTTTTAGAAGTAAATTTAAATGACAGATTTATTTAAATGCTTATGTTTATTGCTGTATTATTTATATTTTGTACCTGGCCAAAACATGAATTTTTAAACCTTACAGGTGCTTGTGAATGAGATGAAATCTTGAACACAAATAAGTACAGTACCCTTAGCAGAAAAAAGACCTATAATGATTTTTTCCTTTATACCCTGCAATGGAGGAATTTATCCTTACCTTTAAAAATAAAAAAAAAACCATGTTAAATATGAAAGTTGTTCATTAAGTCTTGCTGCAAATAGTTTGCATCTTGAATATTTTTCGTTTCATTGTTGTATTGTTGTACATGTAAACATATATTAAATAAATATGATTAAATAAATAATGCAAAAAGTAAGAAACACATGGAATCCATTGGAATTGGCACAAAATATATGTCCTCATCAACTAAATCATGGTAAGCAATAAATTATAAATTTCAACTTTCCTCAGTAAAAGGTTGCTTTCAAACAAATTGTGTCAATAAGCTAGGGCATTTATTTTTTTTTAATTTCTTGGTTGAGGATAAAGTGATTTGGCTTTATATTACTTGTTACCACATGTATTTTCAGAAACATCAACTAGACATTTCTGATAATTAAAAAAATCATGAAAATTGACTGCAGAAATCACGACTACTTTACTTGAGTAATTAGAAAAGTCCACAAGGTTCTAAATGTTAATGGAAAAAAAAAGGAAAGACCATTGTACCATTTATCTGAAGAATACTTTTGAAATTTTCCCTGATAGGATTATACTTTTTGAGATGCTCCCTGGTAGGAAATGGAATGGTGACTAGTCAGAGGTGGCCCCGGCCAAGAGTCGACAGAACCATCCACGTACGCTTCGTATGATCTGTCGCGGTAGGGCACATGGCTGTAGCTTCATCAATAACTCTCCCATATTCATGAAATAATCAGTATCACAATTAAGGAAATAAACAATACACAAATA
Organism: Saccostrea glomerata; assembly: GCA_003671525.1. Classification (NCBI taxonomy): domain Eukaryota; kingdom Metazoa; phylum Mollusca; class Bivalvia; order Ostreida; family Ostreidae; genus Saccostrea; species Saccostrea glomerata. The sequence goes on along the minus strand of PRKT01000018.1, from coordinate 1,262,203 downwards.
ATAGTACGTGAAATTTCAAATATAATACAAATACATGTATATTAAAAAAGTCCATTATGAATTGATCAGATGGTCACAATGCTGAGTAAATTTAATCTTTTACATCCATAATGTATGTTTTCCCAAACTTTTTGAGTCCTCTATGCATTTATTAAAGCAGGTAATTCAAATCAAACTTTTGAGTTACATGTAATACATCCACTCTTACAAATATTGCAGAGCAAAATATATCATAATGAATTTTATTAGACTGCTTCCATTATGAATACCAAGTTTTAAGGCTCAAGGACTAAAGATCACTTTTGATTGGAAAGGCTCCTTTAACCTTTGTATCTAGTGTACTGAAAATGGGGTTAAATCATATATTGTTAACAATAATGTGAATTGACTTTGTATTGCACAACCAGACTTTAGTAAAGGATATATAGTGGACCAGGGTGGTTTTCCACCATTGATGTATAACACATAGAGATATCCATCTCTAGGTTTTCCTTGTATTGAGTAGTAGTAAGGGAGGAAGCTGTGGACATTGAACCGTCGCTTCTCGTAGAACTTGATGGCAACACAATTGCTGGCCAGAACATGGAGGTATATGGCCTTACAGTTGTACCGATCTTTGGCAGTGACGTAAGAGATTAAGCTATCTAACAACAAGGAAGCTACAAAAAAGTTAAAATTATTAAAATATGACAAAAAATTAAGAATATGACTGTGTTAACTTTCTGCAAGAAGTTTTGGTAGGCTGTGGCTTATCAATAAAAGTATTTATTGAACACTAATTTTCATGGATTTGGTTGAGCATTCAATGCATCAAATAAAAAAATTATTGAAATAAGAAGTGGAGCAACAATATTTATTGGATGATGCATGGTGAAATTGACAAATTCTTTGAAAATTAATGCCCATGAATATAAATGACTTCACACAAAAAAAGCTACTTGTTAAATAGATCTTTTCCAGCATTTTTTTAAGAGTGGTTCATTATCTGAACAAGCCCAAAGAATGCTTTATGGCAAGTTTGGTTCTTAATGGCATAGTGATTCTTGAGAAGTCAATAAAAACTCAGTGAACTAAATACAATATGACTCACACATTACATTTAAATGTTATAGAGGCCATCAGGATATTTTTTTTTCTGTAACTGCTGTATAATTTGGAGTGACTCTTGGTAAAATACATACCTATTCCATGTTTTCTGTAGTCCACCACCACACCCAGGCTGAGAATGTAGGCCACCTGACATGTCGGGGGATAATAGGAGGCCAGGATGTCTGCATCCTACAATGTTACACAATCCCATTACATATTAGTCTAAAAGTATTTTGAATCATAAAGAAGATAATAAACTTTTTTTCCTAACGAGACAGTTTTTTTTTCAGTAAAACAGTATTATAAGGAATTCATGGTAGCTTTGTCCACCCCTATAATTTAAGCATGGCTTATTACTTAGGTAAGTTTAGTTGAAATAGGCCAAGAGAAAAGATTTGAAAGATGATCAGATACATGTATCAGACAATACACAACAGACAGCTAAACAGACACAGAAAATCTCTCTTGTGCATTGGGCTTTGGTGAGCTTAAAACACAGGAACACTCTAGTACTCAGTTTAAGGGGGAGGAGTAACTTAATGCTTTAGAATACCGTATAGCAGGTTTTCTTCGTAGGTGAAAAATTTGGCGATTTGCATGCACGAAGGTATGCCAATAATTTTAGCGTCATTTATTTTAGCGGTCACAGGATTTCAGCTCTTTGGTGATGAACATTACGAAGAGTACTGAATATTTTAGCGATTAAAATTTTAGCGGGCTACCTTCAAAACGCCAAAATAAGCCAAAATTTATAATAGCATCCCCCTAAAATAACTCGCTATACGGTACTTTGTTATCTGAACCTCTTTATTGGTGTTGGCAAGTTGTTTGACCTCGACCACGATAATCCCTATGATTCTGGAATGGTAGGTGGCTGCCAGGGAGTAGAACTTGGGATTAGAAGTTATCTCCTGGTACCAAGTGTCAGGGTATCTGAAATGTTTTAGTAAATTCTCAAATTATACAGAATATTATTTATTTTAAAAAAGCATTAAGCATATGTGGTATCTAGGTTTTTACTTCATTATAAAGTGCCATTATTTACATGGCTAAATATTGATATCTCAAATACATGTACAATGGATGCATGGTATGTCTTGAATCCTTTCATATCATGAATGTTTTTTCTCAATTCCATTAAGTTCAAGTGAAGGGGGTTTGACCTTTAAATGTAAAATCTTAATAAACAATGGGTCAAATAAATGATATCTAAAATAATAAGATCTGTAAACAACACACTCAGCAGAGAATGTATCACTTACTCAATAGGAAACCATTCTGTACACAGCCTTTTGACTTCTTCAATGTCATTTGGACAGAGAAACCTGAACTGGACCTCACGCTGGACACTGAAGGACATGGGCTGATTCATGTCCACCTCCACAATGTGTTCATTTCCTATAGTGACTGTAGGGAGTTACCTCGCAGATTCAGAAAAACATTTTCTCACTTTTTTTCATCTCATGTTAAGGTTCTTTAAATGTAGTCATATTTCCTGTAAACAACACAGAAAAGTTAGCATTTTCTCCATCCAAATACTGAAGTTTCATTTTTATGGCAAAAAAAATCATGGTTTGGGCATGCAATTTCAGCGAATAATAGGGGAAAAATAAACGAAAACAATAAGGTCTTTCATTGGAGACAGAAGACCTTAGTTAATAGTCTAAATAATTTGACATTTATAAAAACAGGAATGGGGTAGGGGGTTAAATCATGTACCTCAGTGGTTTAAAGAAAAAGTATTGTTCATTTCATAAGCATGTTACTTTAATAATTAGAAGATCCCTAAGGACAGTACAAGTGACAGCAAGACACATTCATGACAGGTTAAAAATGAGGCAATACCATTTAACATTGAAGTTCTCTCACTAGCAAAATCTATTTGACCAAAAGAACACTTGTTATGCGAATGCTATACACTGACAAAAATAAGATACTGCAATTGATGGCAATGTAAATGTAGATCTATTCCTTGTTGAGGGTGTGCCTGTATTTAAATATGATTTTCAACGAAATCTGTGTCAGATTTGTGACATAACTGCCAATAATCAGCCCGTACATAGACTTATTACTCACCTATGAGGGCTACTATATTGAAATGCAAAGTGTTTCATCAATAATCTGAGCTGCGTCCTACTAACAAAATAACACAAATATTGCAGAAGGACTTTCTCTGTAAACAATTTCCTTCGTCTGTATCACAAGAACGCTTGATTTGGGATTGGGTAAAACTAGGAAACACCGCCGACTGGAAAAAAAGAAATTGAACAATACTCATTATACTGTATTGAAAGGAGAAGGGGCGAGATATATAATGATTTCAACAATAAAAATTTATTATTTCTTTTTAAAATAGCAAAAATATAATCATTATTGCAGTTGTAAATGCAGATCCGAAACAGTGAGCTAAACAGTTCCAAAGCAATGATGTGCACACATGTCAGATGAAAAAATCATTATGACCAGGGGATGAGTGCTAAAAGTTAACTGATCAAAGGAGATTTTTATTTTCAAATTGTCCATACACATGTAGCATGTGGATGAACTGTTATGGTGTGTAATCTTCACAAAAGTTAAATCAAATCCGCCTAAAACTGAAAAACACTACTAAATCAAACCTCAGAATCTGCATGAGTAATTGTGCTGTTGATGTGAGAACAGTGTGATACTCCATTTAGACACAATGTCAGCCTTTAGTACTGCTGACGAGATAGTCATTCAGAGGAAAATTGATGCTGAAAAACTACAGTCATCTACTGCCAGGAGTGAGTTAGAAGATGTGTATGAAATTCCAAGGTGTGCCAAATGGATAACAAGCAATGGTTTTGAAAGGGTAAATCATCTGCACATAGATAACATGTATAACACTTAGTTAATATTCCACAGTCAATGTTATACAGTAAAACTCGGTTATAACGAAGTCACTGGGACCTATGATAATGATTACATTGCTGTATCCATAATTTGTTATATCCGTATAAATATTAATACTGTAGGAAATTAGGCTGGACTGAGGACATCGGCCTGGATAGCTCAGTGGTTAGAGCACCTGACTAGAAATACAGGGGTCCCGGGTTCGATTCCCGGTCCAGCCATATGTTTTCAATGTATATGTATTTATGAACTTTCAATGTATGTTTACTCATTCCTCCTTTCCATACTACAATACGTTAAATTCATATAGATGGGGATCCAAGATCACTTCGCTATATCAGTTAAGTCGCAATATCCGTGTTCGTATTAAACAAGTTTTACTGTAAATGTTAAATACATACAAGAGGCCTAAGGTTGAAATTGATTCATTGGTTATATAGAGAATTGAAAATGGACAGACAGGTGACCAGAGAAGTTAATTGAACCTATGTCTTTTGGTTCTGATGAACTCAGAACTTAAAACAGTTTATATTAATTTCTTCCTGTAAATTCACAGGTTACTCTCCAGTTTCCAGATAAGATAATGAGAGATGCAGCTCAAGTTGCTGAAAGCCTAGAAAGAGAAACCAACAAGAAAATAGCTATCTTAGGGGACACTTCATATGGCAGGTATAATGTACTTTTTTAATACAACTTTTAATTATCACAACATTTATATTGAGAATTAAAAAATGTTCATAAATTAGGTTTCATCAGTCGAGTATAGTCCAATAGAACACTTGTCTAGAACTCAGATGGGGGGAGGGGGGGGGGGGTCAAGTTTGAATGAGCCACTTGCTTGTTCCTTTGCACATTCTTTCTGTAAAATTTTGTGCTTTGACCATATATTGGATTAAGAGGTGAAAATCAAATTCTCTATTGGTGAGTTTGAAGCCTGTTCAACAATGAATTTGTGAGTATTTGCATGCAAACATTTTTTGGAGGGGTAAGTAATCTTGGAGAGCACCCTTATACATTCACTCAGTTGAACAGAACTCCGGTGTCTCTTGGAGCATATAGAGTGATGATCTACATCAAAGAAAGGGGGGAGGGTGTAAGGATTAGACACAGACAGGTTTGTTGTGATTGGTTGAGATTTCACTCAGTAGAGCACCTGTTTAGAAACTTGAAACCCAGTTTGGTCTATTGTATATTCTTTATTTCTGTCACACAAAACTAAACATAACTCTATTGTCATAAGTTTACTGAAAGCAGCATCTCTTTGCATCAAGATTACATTATTTTTTTATTTTTACTTACAAACAGTTGCTGTGTGGATGAAGTGGCAGCGGAGCATTTTTCAGCAGACAGCATCATTCACTTCGGTCAGGCATGTCTGAGTCCGACCAAGCGTCTCCCTGTGCTGTATGTGTTTGGTCGTCAGGAGATTGATGTAACAGATTGTGTAGAGAAGTTCCACAGTTTGTATTCTGCTGAGGATAATGTGGTCCTGATTTATGACACAGAATATTCCTATGTTTCAGGTAATACCAATACAATTGAAGCCATGGTGCTTTTAAGTGTAAAAATTTAACAGCAAGAAAGATTAAATAATTACTGTATACAGGATTAATTTCCTTCTGTTTTTTTTTTGGCATTTTTACCTTGCGAACAATTTTGCCCTGTTTAAATTTGCCCAGTCACAGTTGATTATACAATGTTCTTTGAATTCGCCCACTTGTGACAAGGGCAAAGGGGGCAAAAATAAAACAAGGCAAGTTTTCCCTATATATAGTAGTCTCTTACAGGCATCTTCTTTATAAAGTATCAGTTTGCTTTAATACTGTTATATATATACAGGCATCACAGAGATAATTTTCCCACTATAGTTCTTGTCAAAAAATAATGTGCTCACAGGTTCTTAAAAATTTAAAAACGTTTTTTTAAATTTTTAAAAGTCTTTTGAAACTTTTCATTTTAATTACAGTTCTAATCAATTTACATTCTAATTACAGAATCAATTTCCTGTCAGCTGAAACCAACTTTCAAGAATTTGACAGTATCACAGCTAGATCTTCCAAGCTCAGACTTACAATCATTGTGTTCAGAGAAGACTACCTCTAGTCAAGAGAAGGACACTGAATTGAACAATTCATCAACTATCAACACAGATTCTCAGGCTCCAGTTTTCAGGAAATGTGGGAGACTGTTTCCCAATCTGAGTGAACAGGAATTTAATGAGTCCAGAAAAATATTTTATATTGGAGAGGAGAGTCTGACGTTATCAAACTTGATGATGACATTTAACAAGTGTACATTCTGTTGTTATAATCCAGCACTCAAAGACATTGTGAAAGAAAATGTAAGGAGCAGCAAGGCACTAATGAAGCGCTTTCACATGGTCGAGAGAGCTAAAGATGCCAGTATTGTTGGTATAGTGGTTGGAACGCTGGGAGTGGTGAACTATCTAAACATTATCAACAGACTGAAAGATATGATCAAGAAAGCTGGAAAAAAGAGCTATACTTTCGTAGTAGGCAAACTTAATGTTCCAAAACTGGCAAACTTCATGGAGATTGATGTGTTTGTTTTGGTGGCCTGCCCAGAGAACAGTCTCTTAGACAGCTCCGAGTTTTATAAGCCCGTTGTTACTCCGTTTGAGATGGAGCTTGCTTGTAACAGTAACTTGGAGTGGGATGGGAACTATGTCACCAACTTTGCAGACCTTTTACCAGGTTCAGAACCTTAAGTATATTACTAATATACAGTACCTGTATTTAGATTTGGATACCGTATAAGTGGAAATTTTACCGAGAAGCAAATTTAGCGATTTGGCCTTAAAACCTGGTATTTTATTTTTAGTAAGGTGTAATTTTAGGGATTTTAAAATTCCCACTTAAGAAGTTATCACAAATAAAACGCACATAATTTTTAGCGATATCCAATTTTAGCGATCTTGGCACCCTCGCTAATAATGCCAAAATTAAATCTTCGCTAAAAATTCTGCTTATACAGTAAGTCATCTTTAGTTTCAATTTACTGATTTTAGACACATTTTAAAAGGAAATAACTCTGACAAGAAGACAAAATTCAGGGTAAATCAACAAAGGTGATTTAATCTGTCTTGTTTGATTTTGACAATGTCTGATTTTTTTGACAATTTAGGAGGATCATCATATCGAGAGCTAGTCGTTCCTGATGAAGAAGTGGCAGATGTATCCTTGGTGACAGGGAAGATGAGAAATATAGGTGTGTCTAAAGATCAACCAGACACCACGTCTTCTGTTGTCCTACGTAGTCAGGCTCTGGGTGTGTCCACAATAAAAGCTGACTCAGCAGGTAAAATTATCCTTCACAATTAATGAAGGATATCAGTACTGAGACAGTCTGATATTACGATTAGTATCAGACTGCTCACTAATATTGGACTGCCACAGGTAAAATTTTAGACTGCAAGAACAAAGGAATGACATCACAGCAGTGTTTTAAATGTCTGTTAACTCTCAATGCTTTCAACTTGTATTTTAAAATTGTTTTCAAGTGGTTTTGGCTAGAAAGTATCTAGGTGCCTCCATGTTTTAAAAGGACTTCACTTTATTCGGTATTGATGGTAATAACCAATTTTTGCACCCCATTTCAAACTTTGACAGAGAAATATTTAATTATGTTCTAAAACAGGGGGATATATGCTTAATTCAATGCACTGAATATTTCCATCAGCAATGACGTCATATGTTTGAAATGACGTCACGAAACTGACGTAAATTTTAAATATCCATGAATTCTACAGAAAAAATTTATATATTACGTCGATATTTTGAGTACCTATAAATTATCGAGCGCAGGTCTGATCAGGCTCAATATTTTAATATAATGTGTAGAATGATAATATCAATGAAATATGTAACTAGATGCTGTCATGAGACAGTAATACCCGCACTAAGGTGTTTGCCTCTAAATACACAATCCTACGGGCGGCTTACCAAGGAAAAATCAAAATAATTGTATATAATTCAGGCACGTAGCATCGTTTTTGAAAGTGGGGGAGG
>PRKT01000018.1:1221202-1248702 GCA_003671525.1 Saccostrea glomerata | reverse complement strand
TGAGTGATATTCTTCGAAGCCTATAAAACCTTGTTTTGAATTTTAAAAAATAAAAGCTGGTGACTGCACTTTTCAAATGCGAGCTATATATGTGTCGCTTCTTAGAGAAAACACGCTTTCCGGAGATATTCACCTGTAGCGGAATGGAATCACGTGACATATTATCTATTCTTAGCAGGTCATCAAGAGGTTAATCTTATGTAAATGTACTCACCAAACAGATACAAAACCATGCTACTTTTAAGTAGAAAACATACAGCGCAAGGTTGTTCAACAAAGATATTTTCACACAATCTGTATTGATATAATATACATATCATATTTTAATCTCGTCTTTGAACAAATCTGCGCTCGATGTTTACGAAAGCTGAGAAGTAGGTACCTGTCACAAATTTCTTTTGATATTCATGAAAATCAAAGGACCCCACCTTCAAAACACAGCTTCGCGTATTGTCTATTTCAATTATTTAACATTTTTAAACGTTGACGCAAATACTACACACATGAGAGAATAATAAAATTTACTTTTTAAGTGTCTTAATGAAAGTTTTAAATTTGACAAGTAACCGGGGACCACAGATAATGCCTTATTGAGACTTCTTCTTTTGTCCATTTTGTCCTTTTTCTAAAAAATTATATAAAATCGACCGAGTTTGTGAAGTCATAAAAACAAAAATAGTCAATAAACTACTTTGAAACTAAAATATTTTCTATTAATTAATATTCTTTATACAATTTATGGAATTCAGCACATTTCAAGAATTTTTCAAAATTTGACTTTTGCGGGGGCAAATATATGCAGTATACCGCATATAGTTCTTTATTAGGTTTTATAACATTGAAACTTCAGAAAGTAAAATTAACAAGTTTGATTGATACTTTCATAAGATAATGTATTTATGATAGAAAAAAATAAAATGGACCCATAATAGGTCTTCCTTTTTTCTATTGACAGGGGAGTACCTATCTAACAGATCCTGGCGGGGCTTGGACCAGCAGCTCGGGCAGACCCCCGTGACTGATGCAGTGGAGGGATTGTATGGAATAGCTGCTAGTTATACTGAAAAACCAACTAATAAAGACTAATATATATCATAATACTGTGTATTTCTTATTTTCTTTTCCTATAAACTATATGCATTTATTAAAATAAGAGAAAAGTTTTGGAAGTACAAGGATATCTATCCCTCTGGTTTCTAATATCCGCCTAAGTTTATAATATATCTTTTATTGTCAGAGGGAGTGAAGTTTACTTGGTTGTAAGCCTCAGTTCATTACATCTATATATTCATATTCTGTATAGGAATATGAAAAGAGGATTTAAAACAAGAGGCCCATGGGCCACATCGCTCACCTGAGAAAAGCTTTGACCATTCTGTTCTTTACCAGATTTCCCCCTTGTAATACATATTGTGACCCCACCCTACCCCACTGATCATAATTTAGACGATTTGAAATCTATACTACCCCATGTTTCCACACAAGTTTCAGCTTTTCCGGCCCAGTGGTTCTTAAGAAGAAGATTTTCAAATTTTTATTCCTAAATATTTCTATGTAAAACTTTGATTCCCCATTGTGGCCCCACCCTACCCCCGGGGGTCATGATTTGAACAATTTAGAATCTACACTACTCCAGGATGCTTCCACACAAGTTTCAGCTTTTCTGGCCCCCATGCTTCTTGAGAAGAAGATTTTTTAATGACCCCAACCTATTTTTGTCTTTTCTTGATTATCTCACCTTGTGAGGGGACTTGGCCCTTCACTTTAACAATTTAAATTCCCCTTCACCCAAGGATACTTTGTACCAAGTTTGGTCAAAATTGGGCAGCGGTTCTTGAGAAGAAGTCGAAAAAGTGAAAAGTTTACAGACGGACAGACAACGGACAATATGTGATCAGAAAAGCTCACTTGAGCCTTCGGCTCAGGTGAGCTAAAAAAACCTTGTTCTGATAAACAGAAATGGGATTTGTCAAATTTTTATTGTGAAAAAGTCCCCATATTCTTCAGGTTCAACAGATGTCAAACTTTGGTAGAGAATTTATAAATTAGAGGTATAGGAGGGGGTCAGTTTTGTTATAGGAGTAAAAATACTTCTCAATAATACATGTACCAGGAACTAAAACTTGATCAAACAATAGATTGTTAACAATATGTTTACCGGTATTAAGTTTAAAGCCACAGAAAGTGGTGGTTAAATTTTCCTTTGCATACAAGTGGTATGTAACTCAAATCACCTTACTAGTCCATAGGCCCATCATAAAACAAAAGATGTCTGTAAACCTCTTATGCCCCCCTCCCCCAAATAATTGGGATTTTTTTAAGTTGAAGGGGCATAACTCTGTCAAAAATGGCTTGATTGTACTCAAAAACAAACTTGACTTACATATTCTTGTATACGAAATTTCATTCAATATATGCAACCTCTGTGAAGAAAATGAATGGAAACTAATGGTGGACCGACAGACAGACCGACCGATAGAAGGCAGCAAAGCAATATGCCCTCCCTTCTTTGAAAGGAGCAAAAAAATAGACTATCAAGAGTAATGACATGACAGCACACAATGTCTACAGAAAATCGGAGAATTAAACAAAACATATTTCAATTAAAGGGGATATGGTTTTGCTCATGTTTATGCAATTTTTTAGCTCCTCAATATAGAATTTGCCAAAGTTATTCCATTCTGCACTTAAAAGAATAAGATCCATGGGTCAATAGAACTATAATCTAATAAAATAACCAAAGCTTTTGACGCTGCAGTGAAATGTATAAATTTATGAAAACAATTTTGATACAATTCCAAGGAATACTCAGTGTTACCTAATGAAGGGACATAGAATTTAATGAAATACATGTGCAGGATATAAACAAACAAATGACCCAGAGCTAATATTATTTATTGTACCTTGTTTGGTACCCTTTATTTGACTGCATATACTTGGATGTTGAATCTAAATTTTTTCTGTTAACATTTCAGCATGCATTTATGAGAAACTACAGTCAAACCTCACTATCTCAAACTCAATGAGACAAATGAACAATTATGAGATATCCAAGACTTAGAGAATTAGTAGATGGGACTCCTTAATCACTTTGACATTCCACTGTATTCAAGATACCTGTGTATAAGGAACTGAAGTTCAACTTTATTTGGGAATGTTATTCAAACCAGGAAAAAAAAGAATTTGCATAACCAAATTATTTATTTATCATGAATATAAAAGAGTCACGCTTTCACACAGATGATAGTGCATAATAAATATCACAAAGATTGATATCATTCATGGCACAAGTTTTAAGGATTTAGCTTCCTGAAGTTTTGTATCAATATAATAGATAACCCTAAATCCTTCCTTGACCAGTTTTCTGATCTTGTCAAAACAATTATACAAGGTTAAAAACTTTTAAGTACATTTTTAAGATTCAATGGTGTAAAAAGAGACTCGCAGTAATATTTCCTTTATACAGTGTATTTTAAATGAAAAGGACTTTTTTTCAAGATTTTAACAAAGGCAACAGTTCTGCGTGTCCAAAGTCCCTCGCAATGTCTTCAGCAGTCAGATCTCCCATTGTTAACTTGGCATTTGCTCCCATTTTTAACAACTTTTCTACCACTTCACGATTTCCTGAAACAATATGTAACAGATATTAAAATATAAACAGCAAATAAGATATTCAATCAGTAAATCTTACTTTCTGACAATGAAGTCAGTAACTTTCTTCTATTGTAGTATACATGTACTTGCAGACCACAATACTTTTTGTAATAAAAATTGTCATATTTATACTGTTACAGTATAAATACAAGAAAAGTTTTGCCCCTGTTATATTTTCGCCCCTTCTGCCCTATTCAAAGATGGCGAATTAAAAACGGGGTGAATTTAAAGAACACAGAATGATTTCTAAGACAGAAATGTGACTGGACAAAATTAAAAGCTGGGAAAATTGGTTGCAAGTGTGAAAGGGCAAAAATAACCCTGTATACAGTAGTTATACCCCTTATTAATACCTAGCATAATCGCCAGATGGAGGGGTGTGGCCTCTTCACATTGGGGATTTTTGTAGTTGATATCAATCCGCGGATTCTGTAGTAGAATAGTGACTAGATCAACATTCCCGTTGTTGGCCGCAGCATGGAGTGGAGTATTACCAGTGTCAGCTGCACAATTTACGTCAATTGGAGGCTTCACCTGAAACAAGCATATCATTTTATTGAAATGAATTTGTAAACAACATGTTATAATAATCCTGATATCTTATATCTGTACATAATAAAGTAGCGTTTTTTTAAAAATCAAGTTACACAAAACGAAGTTTATTAAGTCTCACAGAAATATTTTTTAAAACCACCATATATCACTGTATATTAAGCAGAAACTTTAGCAAGGATTCAATTTTGCCATTGTTGGGGAGGGGGTTGATCCCTAGATTTGATATTTGCAAACAATTCATTCTGTTATCTTTCTTTGCATCATATTATGATTCTGAAATAACTTTTCACAAAAAAAAACAAACTACCGTTAAATACCGACATTTCAGGAATAAAGTATAAATCTACACCTTGCTAACATTTCCGCTTCAACAGTATCTAAATCAAATGTTCTCTTGAAATTTCACCCTACCCTGTTTATTAAGTAATGTAGAATACTGGGTTGGTTGTACATCACTGCTGTAAAGATGTATGTCCTATTGTGGCTGTCCTTGTAGTGTGGATTTACAAGAGCTGTGGTGATATAGTAATGTAAGACATCCACTAATCCGAGTCGGATTGCCTGTACCACTCTCTGATGATGAACGGATTCCTTGGAGGATGAAGAGAGAAGTGAGAGGTCTTGAGTTGGTGAAACGTCTCGTTTCAAATTGCGATAAAAATTCACAATAGCAGTCCATACACTTAGGAGTGTAAACGACCGCATGGCTAAAATCCACTGTGCATATTGTTTGTTACGAGTTGAACACTTAACATCAGACAACAATCGCTTGTAGCTTGTTTGTTTTTCAGATGACAAAACATCCAAGTAATCTAGAAATAAATAGGGTCCCTTGCTACTAAGAAGTATTCCAGGGTACTCCCTAAACACTGCTGTGATGAGCCCGAGTATGTCACGATTTGTGATCTTTCTCTGCTCTTTCCCAACAGTGAAGGCAAAGTTAGCCTCCTCTACAATAATTTCATATTCTAATTCAAAGATTTCATTTTTCTGCTGATCAGGAAAGTCAGATAGCCAGAAATGGGCAAACTGTACAAACTTCTCTGAATTTTGACAAAATTCTCACAATTTCTGAACGTTATCATTAGCTCTAGACAACCAACTTGATACAACAGTGGCATCAATATAGCACATCATGTCATCAAAGTTTGTGGTGTTAGCTCGGACTCGTTTGTCAACTACTGGTGAAGATACTTCATCAACATCTTGATTTTCGGATATAATTGACCCAAAAGAAGTGGAGGCCACTGGTGGTAATACCTCAGCTTTTGGGAGTTCATAGGTTCCAGGAACAATATTAAGTACTGGTTTCTTGTCTCTCTTCTTTCTTTTTTTAGGTTTAGTTTTTTTCGGTATTACGTCAGTCTCTACAGCTGTTTCCGGTGGGGTGCTACTGCATGTGTTCGTGACACACCCAGAGTCTGGAGACACTTGACGTTCTACAGATGGTAAACGTTTGGAACTGTCCACAGAACTGGCACTGCTGACTGAAAGTGTATCTAAGTCTTTTATTACAACTTCATCATCGGAAAATATTTCTTCATCGCTATCACGCACTGTCAGTCTAGACACACATATTAAGTCCCTTAGATCTCGCACACCTCGACTCATTGTTATATATATATTTACATAAAAAATATCACAGGCTTTTTGGACGGAATTTGAGAAGGTATTTTTCGAGTAGGTCACATGTTTAATACATGTGAATTTCAATTTCCACTCTTACTCGCACATCCAGTGCTAGGAACGCACTGGTCAGTAAATAGGGAAAGCAAAACTTGGACTGCCAGGCAACACGAAAAAACAAAAGCAGAATCTTTGACAAACTTCTGGCAAACTGAGCATACGACTGGGTAATGGTTTGCAGAATCATTTGGTTGGTTTCCAATATATAGACCTGGAATTAAAAAAATCTTCATATAATAAATATTAAAAGCAATATTTTAGATATACATTGAAATTTCACTCACATATGAATATCTGATACAAGTAGTACATGTACTGTAAAAATTTGAGCAAAAGGCTAACAACCAGACTGCAAACATGAGTCACCTTGATTGTATAGATAAATTAGGAACCTATTCCCTACCAACTTAAAATTCTTCCAAGTCTTCATCCTTATACACTGTATACCCCTGCTTGAAAAGTGGGAAGATATAAATAGTGATGAGGATTTCTGTCTGTTCGTCCATGATCAGTACGTCTGTCTGTACATTTCTGTCTGTTACACTTTGGGGTACCCATATTTTTCCCTGATATTTCCATTTCTATTTGTTTTCTCTGTGATAACTCTTTGAAATTTAGTGGAGTTGATTTCTTGATAATTCTATCTGAATGTAAATTAGGCAAATAGATAGGTCAGGAGCTAAGGAGGCCTAATGAGCATGTAAATCTAAAGCAGGTCCGTCTTTGTGTCTGACGCTAAGGCCAAATATGCATGTAAATCTTTTGCAACATTCTTTGTGATTGAAGTTAGTGGGCGAGGACAATTGAAATTGACATGGGAGTCCTGGTGTAATTTAAATCTATTAGTCTACATTTATCTACAATTTTATTTCTGACACAATGAAATGGAAATATAAGGAATCTCTGTCTGCATTACTATAGTATGCCAAGGACATCAACGATAGTGGGAAATGTGGGATAATTTATGCATAGCGGGCTTTGCCCGGTCTGCAAATTATCCCATTTTTCCCACTATCGTTGTTGTCGTGGCATATTATACTAACTAAACAGTGATATCTTAAATATACCAGTTATGTTTTACTGCACATCCATTCATTTCATTGAATTTGTAAAACTCAGTGTTGTTTCATCAATGCACTCTGATAAGCCTAAAAATTTCAATAATAAGTCATTGTATGCCTAATTAAAGTTATACATATATATATTGGTATTTATATAGAGAGAGGGGGTATATATCATTCAGATCAAGCATATATCGGCTTATATTGAAAGAAAATCAGAGGCCAGTGATCAGTTCATGAATATCGATAAGTCAAGAATATCATTACCATCGTTACCAATGTTTTATATAACTAAAAACACATATGCATACAAAATATATCTTGTTTTCCCCAAAAATGGTAAGTTAAAGTTGAAAATACCTTCTCACAGTTTAGCTATTTGGGTGTCAAGGTGGCATGAAAAAATTAACGTCTGGAGAGTGCTTCATCATAAGTTTTTTTTAAATGAAATTTTCAAGCGTTTTCTATACGTAGAAGTTTGCAGACCGATCCCGATACCATTTTATCATACAAATAGATTTAACTCTTTCATATCAGATCCTTTGATCTACTCACACAGATCGTTAAACCTTGTGTCTGATTTGAATCAGCTTGATTTCATAGTACTAAGTGGTATATCACAGGTGTCTGAAGTGTGGATCGATACCCCCCCCCCCACAGCTTTAATTTAAATATATAATTTACCTGTTAATCACATTCATATGTCATTCTACACAAGCAGGTTGTACTTTTTACGGCATAATTAAAGTAGTACGTGCTGTGTGACCCCCTTTTTTAAAATCAAACAGTTAATCTATCACTTCTAATTTCATTTTACTGTACAATATTAGATTAGGAATTACTAGTAACTGTTTTTCCTCACTTTAATTTTTTAAATTTTATATATATATATCTTTTTTTAATTTATGATACCACGTTGACGGGTGCTCCTTTAATTATACCTACAACTTTACATTGGAGGAAATTCCTTAATTAACTGAACTGATGCAGAAAAAGGAGTGATTTATTTCTTGAGATTCATATATATATATATATATATATATATAATTATAAAGTTCACTCAGGAAACCTCACATAGACTTTGATTTGTTTTAATTCAATAGCGTTGAGAAAGTACAAAAGCCCACATTGGGCTCATTTTCGTAGGTTAAAAAATTAATTTTTCGCGTTACAACGCTTAACTTTCGCAAATAAACGCAAAACTTTTCGCGAAATTATATGCATATCGTAATGTTATTCAGGAACCTTGACCATCACTGACAGATAAGAACATGAACGCTGACGGGAACTTTCATGAATTTATCTATAAAATATCATTTCCTCAGAAGATGTACTGGAGAAACGATGCGAGAATAGGACATATAAGTCATCAGATTTTTTTTAAATTTCAAAACCCTACCAATAAATAAAATGACTGTTACTTTCTTGTACATACTTTTCAGTTGTTAAATTTAAGAAATTCTTCGGACTGATTATTTTATTTAAGGAAAATCTCCACTTGAAACTTTTCTCAAGTTTTTTTTTATCAGTAACATTCACTACAACTATACTACTATAGTAAATTAAGCAATCTATCATTTTGGACTAAAAATTATACCCTGTAGAAACATAGTAACAAAGATTAAAAGTGAGTGATCAATGTATCATTTCATGAGCTTAACGTGCCATGCATATGATGCTTTTCAAATAATAACAAGCAAATTCAAAGAATTGTGGTCCCCCGCTTTCGATGTCTTTGTGGGTCATTTTTTATGACATGCATATTGTGTCGAATATGAACGCCCTATCATATGTAATTTAGAAATTATCACCAAAGTTTAATTTTTAAAAAATAAGGTCAAGGACAAGGGGTAAGATATTTTAGCATGCTCGGAAATATCTTTTCACAGGTAATGTACATGTCAAATATGATACCCCAATCTCTTCTCAATCGAACGTTATATAAGGAACAGAAGATGTGTTTGTAAAACACTGATGACCCCGCTCGGCAACAAAGCGAAGGTTAACTTTTCTTAAATGCAAATTAAATATATTATTACCCAAAGTAGGGTCTTCTCACAAGAAATACGATTATGAAATATGAAAGCCTTAGCACCACCTGTTCAAAAGATATGGCCAAGGATAAGTTTTTGAAAGGTGGGTCAAACTCCAAGGTCAAAGGGTCTAAGTTGTTGGTTTCGTAAGAAAGGTCTTGTCACAAGTAATACATATGTGAAGTATGAGAGCCCTAGCCCTTTCCGTTCAAAAGATTTGGCCAAGGTTAAAGTGTTTATAAAGTAGGACAAACTCTAAGGTCAAGGACAAAGAGTCAAAGTTCTTGATATACCGTGAAAGGTCTTGTCCCAAGGATTAAACATGTGAAGTATGAAAGCCCTAGTCCCAAACCCTCAAAAGTTATGGTCAATGCGAAGGTTTGTTTTTTTAAAGTAGGTCAAACTCCAAGATCAAGGTCAAAGGGTCAAAGTTCTTGGTATCCAATGAAAGGTCTTCTCACATGGATTATATATGTGTCACAGTGAAGTAACTAGCTCAAAATACGATGTCGTATATCTACAGTGAATCTAAGGGAGATAAATGAAAATTTGCCGTTCAATTTTCACCCATGTATAGTGAGAAATTTAACTTATGTTCTTATTCGTTTCCACTCAAACGAACATAAATAATTTATAAAATAAATAACAACACGTAAATAGGTAGGTACAGAAGCGCTCTCGTAAATGCAGTTCAATATTATATACAAAATATACATTTCCAACTTTCCTCCTTGACAACACATCCATTCTACAAAACAAAAACATATAATCAATAAAACAAACGATACTTGTGAGGGTAGGTGGGCGGGGCAATGTCTGACTGCACTGAGAAAGAGCCTTCGAATGGCATTTAAATCTTACACACGCTAAGGCGTGCTTGCTTTAACAGAATACCTGTAGAACAGGTATTCTATAAATACCTTAACCAATCAGACCGACACTCTTCCTTTACACCAGATAAACACGTGTTCGATTGATACACGTGTTGTGATAACTTCAATAAATACATTTATTTTTTCAATTTTTTGAGAACCTGATCTTAACAATTCTATTTCAAATTCTCTATAGAGTGTATAAAAATACACCTGAAACGGTTGATCTTTCCCGAAATTCATAAGTATGAAGTTTAACTTTTGAAAAACTCGCATAAACTTTGAAAAGTTTGAACAGGTTGAGAAAGACAAAATGTGACGGTAATATGGATTCATTAGCTAGAAAACTTAAAAGTGTAGCCTGTGATGGTCCAGGATCAAAATAGTTACGCGTTATATCGCGAAAGTTTCGCGTTATAATGCGTAAAAAAAAGAATTATAGTTTTTCAATCTACGAAAAAGAGCCCAATGGGCTTTCGTAAGAAAGACAAATTTTGACGGTGAAAAAAAGATTTAGAAAAGGAGAGACATAAATGTGAGAAACACTTAGGATTCCAGCTCGTGATCAGTGGTTAAAGTTCAAATATCCTTTCGTTTTCCTTTAATGTAATGAATATACTAGACCATAAAAACCGAATGAAAAATTTCTTACAAATGTTATAGAAATGTCTCGGTTTACCAGCAAAAGTGTCGCGTTGTATCGCGAAAGTTGCGCGTTTTTTCCCCCGCAAATGTGACGTCTGTACACCACGAAAGTATTTGGTTTTATTTGTAAAAGTTCTATGCGTTTATAAATAGATAACGCCCGCGAGTGACTGAGCCAAGTGGGCTTTCGAAGGAGAGAAAATTAAGGTGATAGAAATAAAGAATTTAATAATTTCATGTTAACTATACCTATAACGCAATGTTATTTATGTCTCTGTATATATTAGGTTTATAGTACTCGAAGGAAAAGTAACATTAATGAGCAAAAAGTTTAATTATCAATCCATGCAGATGAAAAAAAGGGGGGTTATCGAAAGACAAGAATTAACATGCATAAACATGTTATTGATCAAAATTTTGAGGAATAAGTGCATAGGCTATAAGCCATTAACTTGATGTTTATTGGTTTTAATCTAATGGTGCATTACGGCTCAGTGTGAGTCTATGGCCAATATTCAGGTGCCCAATATTTATTGGTGTTTACACAGATGTTGCGTCAAGCAAACAACATTTTTTTTGACTAACTATTTACTAGTAACAATTTAAAATATATTTTTACACGATGCTCGTTTTACAAAGGAACTTCTGATTAAGATTAAAAAAAAACCTTGAGTCTTGAGTTGATTGTAAAATTTTTCTATGATTCTGTTTAAAATCGCTAGTGTAAAATATCTTAGTGAAATTCTGAATAAAAGATGACAACTATTTTTATATATTATGTTATTAAGAATGTTATACACAGAATTATATTTTGGTCTTAGTCGTAAGTTCTTCTGATTATTATATAGGCCCCAAGAATGGCAAGATCCTACCACAAAAAGGCGTTCAATTGAACGACTTACCCATTAACTAAAAATATTGCACGAATCATTACAGGAACAACCGACTAACAACAAAGAGAAAATGATTGAATGATTCTCTTCAGTCTTCTAGTTCAGCTATAAAATTATATAGTAAGTACATTGTCTTGATATTTAGTTATTTTGATGTCGGTGATTAGTTGTTGTTCAGAAATTGCGTTAGATTCAACAAAATTCAAAGAACGATCGAACGTCATACAATATTGTACTTGGTACATCAGCATCAGCAGGATCAAGTGTTTGAAATTCAGTTCTTGAAACCAGGGACTTAAAACGTAAACTAGCTATTATACAGGTCCCTGTTGCAACCAAACAAATCATAATATTTAAATTGATTATAAATCAGAAAAGTGTATAAATGACAATAGGTAAATATTGTGTTTAATACACAACAACAGAACAGGCCATGTGCTCAAGGATGTTTTAATTAGAAGGTTTCATAAGCATTATATATTTATAAATAGATCCAAGAAATGATTATATGAATATGAAAGTTCATGTTCATAGAACAATCAAAATCTAATTGCAAATTAAAAGGTGTGATGATGCTCAAATGGCATTGCACTATAAAAAAAAGAAGATTGATTGATTGGTTGAATTATATGTTGTTTATCGTCCATCTCAAGAATTTCTCACTCATATGGAACCGCCACCACTTTGCGGTGGAGAGCTAGCGAGCAGCAAGGGATCTTTTTCATGCCAGCACCTACTGCAACAAGGGACCTTGGTTTATACGGTCTCATCTGAAGGACCGGTCTTCATGTCCCACAATGGGATTCAAACCCTCAACATAAGGATTGACTCCTTACTTAGTGACTCTAGAGTAGAATCTCTTACCACTATGCCAACGGAAGGACCGGTCTTCATGTCCCACAATGGGATTCAAACCCTCAAGGTAAGGAATTCACTAAGGATTGACTCCTTACTTAGTGACTCTAGAGTAGAAGCTCTTACCACTGTGCCACGCAGATGACAAAAGAAAGAATTAAGAAGATCCAGTTATGCTTATTAAAAAATTGGATTTGCATGATTATAAAATTAGAAATATTTCAAGTTTGGTCCAATTTAGTTGTAAAAATACACTTCATAAAATTTAAAGTAAACCATTTAATTTTTTGTACATTAAGCAAGATAATAGATAAAATAGATTTGAAATTGAATTACCGGTAACTACGTCGAAAGGAAGCTATGTAAACCAATTTGAGTACATGTATACAAAACTATGTACAGAGGAGGTTTTAAGATTACTTTACAGCAGGGGGTAAATAACTTGCTGTGTAAATATTGTCAATTCGCTGATTCAGTGTATTAAGACACGGTGAACATAGTGAATAACTTTTCAATAAAACTTTTATTTTGATTTGATTTTTTTGGAAATTTCACTTTAGAATACTAGTAGATTTATATAGTCATTCAGTATATTACACTTGGTACCTGTCATTCAATTATTTTAATTTTATCAAGCTTTAAGTTTTTTTCAAATCATCAGATAATATGACCAATGTCATTGTTAAAAAGCTGTAGAATTTGATTACCCATGCATAACTAGCATTAGCAAATGTAAGTTTGACTTGATCTTGATATTTGTTTTATTGACATTTGGCTTATAAAAAAAGTATTCATTACAAATCACTCTAGGACTTGGATCGGTACAAAGGATGTTACTTTTATTCTATACCAATTTTGAGATTTAATAAAACCGTGGTCATCTCAGAGAAGAGAAAAATGTATAAATTACAACAATTATATTAAAATCCACTTTATAGTAATCTAATCTTTTCCAACTTGATCTTTATTAAGTTAATCGGGAAAACATGAATACATGTATTAATATATAGATGTCTAGCCTACAAGCTTAACTAACAACTTCAGGTATTTATACAGGTTTACTTTCACAGTCAATTTCGTGAGATATGATGTTTATTGCCAAAAAAAAAAAAAAAAATCATGCTTGTAAACAAAGCAGAGTGTTTTAAATTATGTAGAACATGATGATTCTGAAAGGCTTCCAGACTCTGAATATATTGAAATAAAGTCATTCCCTATTACTGTTAGCAAAAAGAATAAAGTTTAAAAGGAAATAAATGATATTTTATGATCATGTTATGGTCAAAGACACAAACAAACAAATAGTGTTTGGAGGCTCTCACTCTGTAGATTTTTTTTATTGTTGAGACTGAATTTAAACTTTTGCCTCAAATATCATTGAAAATTAACTGAAACAGTAAATATAAGAATACTAGAATGGCCTGAATTTTGTCACATGTTCACACTTGATATTTATAGTACAATGTATTGTAACTTGATGTTTTTATTGCTATCATAGAAATAATTGTTGAGGAAATTTTATTAAGGAACCTCTGTAGAGAGACAGTATTAAAAGCTTCCGTCTCTAGATTAACTAAGGCAATTATAAATGACATTCACTTTTATTAAGTTATAATATTTCCCTCTGCTGGATCAATCTGGGGTCAACTGGTGTAGTTTACTGTTTTCCTTCTAGAACATTAGTTACATTACCAAGTTATATTTTTATGTGGGAGTGTTGCAGTTGGAAGTCTATATGTAGATATTCATTATGTTTTCTACATTTTGAAAAACATTATGAAAGGTGAAAATATTGTGATCCATATCATTTTAGCAAGAATGCACAAATTTCAGTCAAGTGGATTTTTGTGTTAAAGAATAAGGGTGCCTCATTTTGTGTAGTGGTAATACATATAATGTGATTTGAACTGGTAATACTAAAACTAGGCAAGCATTACAGGCAAGCATTGTGACCCAGGGGCATTGTTGTAGAGTACATAAATGTAATTCAGTGTTAAATTGTTAATATCAAAACATTGAATTGGGATTCAAAAGAAAGTAAACAATAATGGCTTACCAATGATGTATAAAAACAGGCTCAAACTTGAGCTTTTTTGCATTTAAACTGCAGAAGACAGATTTAGTTTTCATAAGAATATTTTGTTTACAGTGGTTTTTCTGAAGATAAAATAAATTGATAATTCTCAGGCAGAAATCTGTAAAGGCATCACTTCGTTTTGATCCAAACTTTGATTGTGGTATTACTCTGCTTAGGTAAGTCCTCTGCTTTCATGTACATATACCTGTAAGTTACATGTTTATTGAAGCTACCTGTAATCAATATTTATTTATCTGCATTGAACTCGCATGAAAAAGTACAGCTAAGAATATAATAGGTCGTTAACCTCCATTGAAGATGTGCTCTAATAACATAAATTCATCCATTGTGAGGAAAGGAATCTGATACTCTGAAATCTTAATGTGTTATTTTGAATGCTTTTGATAGATATTAATGATATGGTGTGAAGCAATAATTATGTTAAGTACAATGTAAAAAATTATATAAAATATGATATATCGCTTGAACATCAAACATTGTCCAGGATGATTCAAAATTAATTCTTATTGCATATTGAGTTGTTTCAGGTATCTATAGTGAAAACTTTTATCACCAAGAAATTTGAATTGATTTGAATTTTTTTATTTGTATTTTCTAAAAATCACCAATGATTTTTTAATCATAAACCCCAAAATGTGGATTCCTCACTCTGTCAAAAATCATTTTACAAAAAGTTTTCAGCGTTTTGTAAGACAATAGGCACCTAGATTTCAGCTCTTTGAAATTGATGTTTTTATTTGTTGCGCTTGAGCGTGTTATCTTTAGGGATATAACCTAGTGAGTAGCACTTCATGCCTCTTTCTCTCTCGGTGTTTACTCGCTGTGAAAGTGTATTTGAATGTGTATATGCAACACGGGTTGTAAATAAACCAACTGTATTGTTTAATTCTCCAAAAATTAACAGTTCCTACATCTTTATGTAATTGAGTTATTGATAATTTGAGATAAACATGTAGAAAAAAATTAAAAATCGGGAGGAAAGCATTCTGTTGGTTAACCAGAGGAAAAAAGAGATGAAAAAGTGTGTACATCATTTTAATTCCTTATGACTCTCAGTATTCTCAGGTGTTTCCAATGCTGCTGCTACAGGTAAGAATCGTTTGTTTCAGAGTTTAATTAGGAAGATTTTATTTCCGCTTTGGCCACGAGACTCTCGATCATTAACTGCCCAGGGGACATTACTGAGATTTATAGCAAGAATTATTGACCTGTTTGTTGGTATATCATGAAAATAGTCATGTTATTGATTTTTTTGTCTTTCAGAAAACAAAATAGTTGTGAATATTCTAGATAAAACTGTTTTTTTGTGAAACCTTTGTTACCTGTGTCAGCACTTACGTAGGATTGATTGAGCATAGCCAGTTACACTTAATATCAATACACAATCTACTAAGACTGTCAAAGCTTTAGAGTCTTAATTACGATTCTCTTCTATGCTTCTTCCTTGTTTTGTAACCTACAGTAAATCTCCTGTTTTGTAGTTTTATTCTGACAATCATTTTGCATTATTTCTGTTGAAGCCAAGAAATGATGCAATACCTGCATACCTATTCATCTGGCATTCTTTTTCAATGGAAGAAGGCTGTATGCAGTCTTTATCAAAATTGATTAAGAATACTCTAGGGTAAACACATTAAGGTTAACTGTCAGGCTATAAGTCAATCTTCACTGTCCTTGGTTAATCAATCTCTACAGTTGTATCCACTACTTGATGGTGTGTCGGAATTTCTTATGAACCTCCTACAGGAAAACCACAGAATTTACCCCCTGCATTTTGCGATTTTGAGGCAAAAAAGCAAACAAATTTTCTGTGAAGTTAATATTTATGTAGGAGGATGAGTTTTTTTCCCCAAGTCAAAAAAATTTACTAGATATTCTAATTCAATTCAATTCTGCAGTGAATTGGACCAGTAACCCAGGCAAACTTATAATGGCTGGCTGGCTGTAATTACAAAAAGTCAATAATTTAATAAATCAATCATTTTAGATTAAAAACCATTAGTTTGTAAAATCAATACTTCAACTCTTGTGTATGTTTACAAATGCAAGATGTAGCTGTTAAGCATCTAATAATGGTAGTGAATAAGAATAATGATCTGCAGAATTTCAGTGGATTTAACAACAGCCTGTCTATATATCTATCACGCCCCAAGTCTTTGATGAGTTTTATTGGAGGGCTTATAAACTCATAAAAACTTAGCGAGGTTTCTTCTACAGCAATAGATGTCCCACAAATCTTCCACTTATTGCCTAGACAGTATTGGAGAGGTAAAACTGTAAACCTTGGCATTGTGAATTGTTTAATATGGATTCAATATAATTGTGCTGTGGAAAAGATACTGTGTGTTTATAATGCTTCACATTGCTAGTACTTTGTGTATTGGCAGAAAACAAAAACATGATGGACCAGACTGGAATTTGAACCCCGGCCTATAGTCTGTCACATTTTTCTCCTCTTACATTACATTACATTTGGTGCTGTTCCATTCCTTGGGAGTGACAGGTGAAAAAGAGCCTGGGTTGGTGTCTTTGGGGGGCCAAAGACGTTAAAGGAGGGGAGAATACGGCAGTCAGCATGGTCAGACAGGTATGATGGCCAGTGGCCAGATAGCTCATCTGGTAGAGCACGGGGTGGGGATTCAGGGCACCTGAGTTTGAATCCAGGTCTGGTCCGTCACTTTTTTTGTCCTCTCCCATCACATTTGTAATGTCAGTATTTAAGTGTTAGCTTAATTTAGATGATTTGGGATCAAGAAATCAAATTATAAATTGCTTGCAGTTTAAACAAAACATTACGTACTTAACAATGAGTTTTTCAATTGATTGTCCTTTAAAACATACTCTTAAGTGAATCAATACTTTCAATGTGCCCTTCTCTTGAATAATTCATAAGTATATAATGAGCATTGTTTTACAATGGGGAGAAAATATAAGTATACCTATCAAAATCATCTCTGTCATAGACCATGATCATCAACTATTTCACAAGGTTTTTTTTTCAACTATGAATAAATTGAAACTTTAGCCTATAATCAAAGCATTTGATACACTAACTTGAACAGTATACAAATGGAATCAATGAACAGTTTAGAAGGATGATTTTATTTTATGTTGCTTTACATGTAACACTATAAAGTATTAAGTGGTTATATTTAACTTTTATTGTGTATTTCTGGGTACAATAAAGCTATATTTGTTTCCTGGTGATGCAAAATATAGATATATACTGGCCTGGGATGTATTTATACATTAATATATTGGATGTTGTGAACAATGGATGTATAACTATATAGTGAGTGTGGCTTGCTACTGATTTTTGTTATAGTTATGTTTTTGTCTTCTGTGGTAAATTGATTTATAAATGATTTATATTAGGAATTTCATTGCAGTACATATTTATTCTGGTATCTTTTACATTTTTCAGATGACCATTTTAATTGTTGCTGTAGTGGTTTCCTGAAGGAAGTGAAAATCAGCAAAAGTGGAGCAGACTAGCAAAAACAAGGAATTCGGCATTGCCAAAGCTTTGTCTACCATTTTCAAACTTATGCAAACAGTTGTCATGGAAACAGGATATGGACAGATCAGCTCAGAGACTTCAAATGTGCTGCAGCCAGATGAATCGCCCGATTTACTGGACAATGGCAAGCACAACGTCAAAACAGCCTCCAACGATTCCTTCTCTGAGTTTATGACTCGTTGTGCACCCGCCCTTCCTAATGGACCCCCACTTAGCAGACGGGCAGATCGGCATTACTCCAAGCGCATGCGACGGCGACTTGTGTACAAAAATGGTGAGGTGAACATAACGCAAACAAACATACGAAAACGTCGACGACGATTTCTTGCAGATATTTTTACAACTTTAGTAGATATCAAATGGAGGTACAATTTGCTTCTCTTTGCTTTGGCTTTTATTTTGAGCTGGCTCATATTTGCAGTGATTTGGTGGTTGATCTGTTTTTCACATGGAGACCTAGAACAAGAACAACTGAAAAACCCGCAACATATACCTTGTGTGAAAGAAATGCATTCCTTCACATCCGCATTGCTATTTTCGATTGAGACACAGCATACTATAGGATACGGTTCCAGACACACAACAGAGGAATGTCCAGAGGCCATAACTGTCATGATGATTCAGTCGTGTTTCGGGGTCATATGCCAAGCGATGATGACTGGAATCGTATTCGCAAAGCTTTCTCGACCAAAAAAGAGAGCAGAAACACTTATGTTCAGCAAAAATGCATGCATTTGCAAACAAGATGGAGAATTATGTTTGCTTGTAAGAGTGGGTGATATGCGAAAATCTCACATTGTGGAAGCTCATGTCAGAGCTGTAGTGATCAAAAAGAAAATAACTAAGGAGGGAGAGGTGCTGCCTCTCTTTCAGTTCGATGTTAACTTAGGTTTTGAGGACGGCAGTGATCGGCTCTTTTTAGTATGGCCAGTGATCATAAGCCACAGGATCAATGAAAGTAGTCCATTTTGGGAAATGTCTCCTGAAGATCTGCATCGAGAACAGTTTGAGCTGATAATCATTCTGGAGGGCATTGTTGAATCCACTGGAATGACCACCCAAGCCAGGAGTTCATACCTCCCCGGAGAAATTCTCTGGGGACACAGGTTTGAACGCTTGGTCACATTTCAGAAAGAGAATGGACAATATCAAATTGACTTCTCTCGTTTTCACAACACAATGCCTGTGGATACACCCCAGATCAGTGCTAAAGAATTAGCAGAAATGGGGGATATTTTGCAAGATCATGCATACATTGATGAAGTTGAAAATATGTCTCTTTGCTCACAAAAGCAAGATGTGTTTCCAAGCCCTTATGTGATAAAAAGGCATGGAGCTGTTCAAACTGACTTTGACGATGACCTAGATTCAAATGATAGTTCGATTCCAAGTCGCATTGCCACGGAGGAATCAGATACATTACTTTTACAGCTTAAACATTTGTAACCCCCAGGAATTTCCTTGTCACCCTCAATATTGTTAATACATGTACAGATTAGTTAAGGATATAAGATGTCAGACATTGTGCCCTGAATGCTTCCCAGTTTGACAGGAAAAAAATTGTACAAATGACATGAACTATTTGACAAGGTTTTCAAGTGGTAGGCTCTTTTCTTTCTCTTTTAATGACTCTTTTGAGCTTTTTCTGATCAAAGGCTGGCCACCCTTTGCACCAATGTTGATATATATGTCAGGTGTAATTTTTTACTATTTCTTCTAAGAATATATAGCCAGTTTATACCAAACTTACAACAGAACACTTTTTGTTAAATGAGATTCAAGTTGTTCAAATGAACAGTCCAGATTCTTTCCAGGGGCTGATAATCAAAATATGGTCAGTATGGTTATTTGAAAATCTTTCAAGAACATTTGGATAACAAAGACATTTGAAATTAGAGAATCAATAATCCACTAAAAAGAGCTGCACCATGGTTAGTCAAAACAACAGAAAACATTGTCATGAAATGTTTCACAGACTTTTTGTTTAAATTCAAAATAAGGTCTTTGCAAAGGTTAGGGTATTACCCCAAAATCAAAGTATATAAAAACACATAAGCAATCATCCCCATCTGATGTTGAATCAAATTTGGTCAAATCATAACTCACTTATGCCAGAATGATGCATAGTAAAGCGTATAAACTCTTACAAATAAATATGCAGAGGAAATTTACATTCCTGTTTAATTATCTGGAAATCAACTGACCTAATATTCAAAGAGTTATCACAGAGAAAACAAATAGAAATGTAAATTTTAGATAAATACTGCATATACGAGTAGTTAAGAGAAGCATTAAATTTGTCAGAAGAAGACATGACTCAGGTGAGCATTGTGGAACATGGGCTTTTTACATTTTGCTTTTTCGAAAGAATCATTTTTTTTCATGGTGCTGAGCAATTGTGCTGCTATTTTGTTATGTCAAATGAAAAGCTGTTACTTATAAATATTGCTGTTCAGCTGATTATTTGGTTTTTAAGAACAAATGAGAAACATGACCTGTATGTATTGACCTCTTGTGTTTAGGCTCTGTCACTGCTGTTCACCTAAGAAGCAGGAATCAAAATGTTATTTATACCAGTCTACCAGTATTTTAATTTACTTTACCAGAAGTAGATCTTCATATTAATCACCATCTTTGTTCTATGAGGGAAGTCATCAGCCTTCTTAGGAATTAACTTGTCTTTCAAAATTTTTAGAAAAAAATATTTCCTTTGGGACGGGCTTCTTTGTAATTTATGAGTTGCTTAATAGTGCTTTACAAATTCACAAGCTTGTTTGTATCTTTTTAAACCACTTCTTTCACAGAGTGATTTTAGTGTGTTTGTATGAATGTTGTTTTTCAAATTCAATTCTTATTGAAATAGGTACATGCACTGGTTGGCCAAAAAAGAATGTGTGCAACCTGTGATAAAAGGGATTATGATTTATGTACATGTATACACTGTACGAAGGCTTGAACCAGATGTCAATGTTAAAGCAGATTTTTTGTTTATAAATATGTGGTGGTTTATGTCATTTACATAGAGTAGATTTTATAACAAAAATTTTAATAAATATTTCTGACTGCTATTGAACATGACTACCTTGGTAAATAAGAGATGTGATTAACGGTGTATGTGACAAGAGAATAAGGTCCACTGAGTTGCTTACCCTTATTTGCACTTTATATACAGGTATACTTAAGGTTTTTAACCTTTGGTGTATGTACTTTCAGGTTGTCCTTAAGACATTTGTCTCATTCATTGACCTTTGAAGAGATTTTCATGTAACAATTATCTTTCTTGTTCCTTTTTCTGGGTTTTTTGATATTTCATGCCAACTAAAATTGAAATTTCTCCACCTTTTATTTTTTTAGAGCACTTTCTATGTAGATTGATATAGTCTTTAAATTAATTAAAAATATATGCATCAATTATTTTAGATATTTTACCTGTATTCCTTCATAAGACTCTAAAAGTTTTAAGCAACCTTTTTTTTTTTGAAAATTGTTTTTATTTCATAAACAGATGACAAAATTTATTTTTGTATATATCGCAGCTACCAGGTTGTTATTTGGGAAGTTTTTTTTTTTTTGGCATAACATAATTTGCCTAATTATATTTTTTTTGGAAACAACAATATTCTGTATGTATATAGGGATTCTGCCTTAAGTATATAATTTCTGTAAATGAAAGTATTGTTTTATTAATTCTGTATACATTGATTAGATTTATCATGAATTGTTCATAGCTGACATTCACCTTTTATAACATAATTTATGTATTTAATTATAATTGGAATGGAAACTATGAGTTCAATAACTTTATTGGCTATTGAACTAGAAATTCAATGTGTTTTTACATTGAATTTAAGAAAGCATAATGTGTCAGAGTGCATTTTTTAATTGGATAAGGAAATATTATGGTCATTAAGACTTATTTGAACTTTGGTCTCCATTTGAATGTGTATGTATAACATGTAATAAGAGTAATGAAACATGCTTTTCCTGAACAATTATTATACAATTTTATACCAACTGGAGAAAAAAAATGTTTCCTGCACAGAGATTAATTTCCTTATAAACATCTGTAAATTGATGTGTATGTATGATTGAATCTCACCATGTTTAATTTTTCTTTTATGTTAGTTGCCATGGCAGCATCTAATATGTAACTTTTTATTTTAAGATGGATTGAGTCTCTGTAATCTGCTGTGTTATTATTTTATGTTTTTATTCTTTCATACTAATTATGTTGTTTTTCATTAAGCAGCATGAATTCCTGAAATCCATAGAATGCACCAATTCACTTTCTGCAATTTCTCTTTTAAAAAACAAATGCATGTCCTCCAAATTATGGAGCTATGTTGCTCAGTGATACTTTAAGAAATTTAAAAGGGAAATTTTTCACAGCTTACTTAAAGTTCATTTAAGACATAGATTGTACAGAAATAATGATTTTTTTTTTGCAGTTATGACCATGTTGAAAAAGTATTTTTATGGTGTTTTTAAGTTCATTTTTCCTTGCATTATGGTGCTACCCAGTATTTTCCTTTTCCTTATTTTCCTTTTTATCATCCAGATATATTTCTGATTTTACTTGAATGTCTCAGAGAATGATTTCTTTCCTTCTGCTGCTTCCTTGATAATTTTCCTTTTGCTGACTATTTTTACATTTAAAAAATACAAGAAAGTATATTTGATATGAAATGTCACTTTTCAATGCCACTTTTGATTGCTTGAAGTTTTCGTAATAATTATGTTAAATTAATAATAAGTAATTAAAAATATATATCTTTTATCGTAATTTCTATTGCTTTGTTTGATATTTTATACTCCACTTATGAAGGATCTTTTTTCAAACCAATTCCTTTTTGCTATTTAATGTTATTTTATATAATTTTCCTTTTTGTAAGGTTCCTTTACAAGTGTTTACATAAGTCTCAACGAGTCAGAATTTGGTTGCCTACCTGTGCTGTCCAGAGCACCTTATGATTTATTATTTTTAGCTTTCTAAACCCTTTAAGTCCCATAATATCTATATTTGCTTGAAATTTTCTAATTTAATGAAGATTTTTTTAATTGTTCTGGTTTTAATAAGAATCATTGTCTTTCATACCAGTTGGTATTTACCTTTAATATATGTATTTCGTGTAAAATGATCGATTTTATTAGCCATAGATGCATGTTCATCATAATAAGGAATCTAAATTAAATCTAAACATGAGATTTTCATAATATATATCTCTTATCAATATATGATAAACTAGAATACATGGAAATGGAATTATTTTGAAATATCTTTATCGTATAAGAAATTCTATTGCTAAAGGGGAGTAATTACTTGTAAATCCTTCATATGCTAGATTAGATAATTTACTGATTACTGGTGACCAAATAGCTCAGTTAGTAGAACACTTGACTAGTGTTTCAGGGTCTCAAGTTTGAATCCTGGTCTGATCCCTCACACCTTTTTCCTTTCCTGTAAAAATTGGTGCCGTGACCAGTATGTTTACGTAATTGGGAGACCTTAAAGGAGTGAGAAAATGGCGGTCTTGAGGGTCCAATCACTGGTGGTCGGGTATCTAAGTTGGCTAACCCCTGACTAGTTATTCAGGGGGTTAATGTGATGCTGCCCCTCGAATTTCTATTTCATTAGAAGAATTTACAAAATATTTTCACTTTAAGCAACATAAAAATATTATACATAACACTTTTATTTCATTATTTTTTTTTTCGGAATATCCTTTGTAAGCATACTAGTGCAAAAACAGAAAAAGTGGTATTGTTAACGTTTTGAGAAAGGAAGAGGTATATTTCTTGCCAATACAAAGAAAAGCATGCCAGACTGAAAATAATATACTTCTGCATTTGTTAAATGTTTTTAGTACCAAAAAGTCCCACACTCGGTCACAATATTTTTTTTTAACTGTAACAGGTCAGAGAGATATAGGTTAAAAAATGATATCAATTTTGTAAGTTAGTAAAAATTTGATATGAATATTTTATCACTCTTGTGTTTGTATGGAGAGTAAATAAAATTGAAAAAATGTCCTTTTTTGTTTTAATTCATTTCTCATCAGATTTCTTCCTCTCTTTTAGAACAATCATGA
Source organism: Saccostrea glomerata (assembly GCA_003671525.1). Lineage (NCBI taxonomy): Eukaryota > Metazoa > Mollusca > Bivalvia > Ostreida > Ostreidae > Saccostrea > Saccostrea glomerata. The sequence continues at coordinate 1,224,741 of PRKT01000018.1, read as the reverse complement.
TCTCTTCGAAGCCACCGTTTGGGCAATATATTACTCACAGCATCAATATTTTTGGTGCACATGTACTAATAGTTGTCGATTGTTCAGTTTTATTGCAATTTTTTAAATCCCCAAATTCCACTTTTTGATTTTTCAATCCATCTAAACATCATACTTTGTTGCAAGACTTCTCTTTCCAGATATCAATACCCTAGCTTCATTTGGTTCTTTAGGGATTTTGGTATTGAACAAACGCAGATTTCACATAAGCCCTCAATTTCAACCTCCTAGTAGAGACATTTTTAAAACGGTCGTAAGCACAATGACGTGCGTTACCATGCTTCCCTTTTTTAAAAGTTGAGTTTCTTTGGGAAGAAAAGTTAAAAACAAGCGGCTTTGGTGATTAGAAGTTCTTAACTTGACCTTTTCTTGTGTGATTGATTGATTGTATATCGTTTAACGTCCCTCTTGAGAATTTTTCACTCATATGGAGACGTCACCGATGCCGGTGAAGGGCTTCAAATTTAGACCTATACTCGGCACTTAGGGCCATTGAGCAGTGAGGGTTCTTTATCGTGCCAACGCCTACCGTGACACGGGACCTACGTTTTTAAGGTCATATCCGAAAGACCCGTGACTTTCACTTCTAGTGCCGAGCGCTTGGCGAAGGAACAGTCACTACCTTTGTTTACGTCTTAGGTATGACGCCGCGATCGAGAATCGAACCCGGGCCTCCCGATCACGAAGCGAACACGCTCTACCACTAGGCTACCGTGACCGGTTTTTCTTGTGTGAAAAATTAAAATTAACTGCTTCTACATTTATTTTGATAAATCGTTTATTGCACTTCTTATTGAACGACTGTATGACCATTCAATACCACACCTCTTTTATCATTGCGAGGCTTTGTTAAATACTAGTAGTCACTGAAAAAAGTACTCGATCAAGTGCTTAAATGATAAAGCATGCGATATTTCCTTCTTATATAAAATATGGCACTTTTATCAGTAAAATAATCACCCAATTCCTCTTTGGTCTTTGAAATATTTTTAACGAAACGTTAATTCTTAGTCTACACAAAATGTGTTTTTGAAACACTGATGCCTCAGTATTACCGCTCATGACCGTTTCTCAAATGCAAGTCTAACTCCAAGATCACGGTCAAAAGATCGGAATTGTAAGTACCCACAGGAAAGTATTGTCACGATGGACAAGTGCATTTTTCTTAAATATCGACCGAGTAAAGGCAGGTACACACGACCGGGTAGCTAAATATTAATCAATCTGACCATAAGACGATAAAAAATAGCAAGAACCGTATAATATAATTAAAACACAAAGGACACGACTGATAGTTTATTAACAGAATTATAAAATGGATACTGGGTACAAACAGCTCATTATACTTGTCAAATTAATCAGTCATATCCAATACGCTCTCTGGAACCAGTCATTTTCTTCATTTGTTCTCTTTGATACATAATTACCAGACCTCAGGAACATGAAATACGTATATAATAGATCTTAAATTAGGTCGGATGATCCAAACAAAAAAATCCTGGATGCTAGGATTGATATACCGGTATATTATTGAACACGTGGTTGTAAGTGGTGCAAAAATATAATTAAAATTCTAAAATATTTTTTAAAATTGTCAAATTCAATCATATTCAAAATTGCACCTCTCTACAGTTTTTCATATATTTATCACGTTATAGGACATTATTTTGAAGCTTTAAATGAAAAGTTACACAATCTAATTTATTCATTCTACATAATTATATCAACTTGATTTCAGTCGTTATTTTCAACAACAAAAAAATAAATAAAAAGTGTTTGTATCATTTTTCCTCAGGCTTAATAAAAATCATATCCGTTAGCAAAGGGTACACACATACATCATAGATGAGTTAAAATCTGTGTATTGCAAAAAAATGAAATTACTCAAACATTTTAAGATAAAATTGTCATTCGGCATTGCTTCATTCATCTGCTTGTGTCTGAAAACCAAGATTTTCAGTGGACAAGTAATGTCTTACAGGTGATTGAAATTTTGACTTAATTTTTTTCTAAGTCAAAGCACCATGCAAGATCAAGGTTCTGAGATCAAAATCCTCGGTACCCAAGGTAAGGTCTTGTCACAAGGAATACAAATATGGTGCTTTATGATTATAGAAATACATTTATGAATAGCTCCGAGTTATGTGCAAAGATAAAATTTTTGAGTACTAAGATATAGACAGACGGACAGACGGTGCAAAAATTATATATCACCAAATCGTCGATTTCGGAGCATAAAACAAAATAAATCTTCACTACCATCTATAGAAATATGAATGGATATGGCCTTTCTTACATGGGTAAAGTGAACAATTTTAGAATGTATCATGCGAAAAATCGGACTACATTAATTAGCTGAAAAAAGGACAATAAAAGTAACAGAAAACCATGCTAAAAATTATTTTTCCTGGGGGTTTAACTTCTACAATGTTAAGAGAATAATTCTCTACAATTCTTTCCTTGAAAAAAATTAATGTTACCAGAATGTTTTCCAGGGAAATAAAATTTTCTAATATTAAGAAAAAATCATTCATTGAAGAAATTTAACTGTCTATCTCTTCAGTTTTACCCTTCTTCTTTCCTCTTTATTTTCCCCTTCCTTTTTTCTCTTGATTTATTTTCCCTTCTTCTTGTTCTTTCCTCTTCATTTTCCTCCTCTTGTTCTTTCCTCTTCATTTTCTCCTTCTTGTTCTTTCCTCTTCATTTTCCCCTTCTTGTTCTTTCCTCTTCATTTTCCCCTTCTTGTTCTTTCCTCTTCATTTTCCCCTTCTTGTTCTTTCCTCTTCATTTTCTCCTTCTTGTTCTTTCCTCTTCATTTTCCCCTTCTTGTTCTTTCCTCTTCGGTTTCCCATTCTTCTTCCTTTTCATTTTCCAGATCTTCTTTCATTTACATTTTCGCCTTCTTCTTCCCCCTTTATGTTCCCTTTCTTCTACTTCTTTCCTTTTCCTCTTATTGTTCTTTTCTCTGCATTTTCACTTTCTTGTTCTTTCCTCTTCATTTCACCATCCTTCTTCTATCCTTTTCATTTTCCTCTTCTTTTTCTTTCCTCCTCATTTTCCCCTTTTAGCTGACCTGAGCCGAAGGCTCAAGTAAGCTTTTCTGATCACATCTTGTCCGTCCGTTCGTCTGTCTGTCCGTCTGTCCGTCCGTCTGTAAACTTTTCACATTTTCGACTTCTTCTCAAGAACCACTGGGCCAATTTTGATCAAACTTGGTACAAAGCATCCTTGGGTTAAGGGAAATTTAAATTGTTAAAATGAAGGGACATATCCCGTCGCGAGGGGAGATAATCAAGAAAAGACAAAAATAGGGTTGGGTCATTAAAAAATCTTCTTCTTAAGAACCACTGGGCCAGTAAAGCTGAAACTTATGTGGAAATATCCTGGTATAGTGTAAATTCTAAATTGTTCACATCATGACCCCCGGGGGAAGGGCGGGGCCACAATGGGGAATCAAAGTTTTATATAGAAATATATAGGAAAAATCTTTGAAAATCTTC
>PRKT01000018.1:1173787-1206038 GCA_003671525.1 Saccostrea glomerata | reverse complement strand
GGGGGGGGGGGGGGGGGGGGGGGGTATTTGTACATCACTTCAGACTTCCTATGGTCAGAGGATTAGCTGCGTGTGATAGGGCTTACTGAATGAATTTGTTTATTCATTCATGCTTTTCTGTGGAGGGAAGGGGAGAGGAAGAATGAATTTTGCTGTAAATTTTACAGGAATACATGTATCTAGGGTATCAATTAAATATGTGTTCATTTAATCTTCACTATTCTCCCAGTTCATGGGATATCAGAAATTTCTCTCAATACATATTTACTGATAATCAGTCCAAGAATGCTTTTTCTTTTGCTTCTATTTTACAGAAAGTTAATGTAGAACCTTGCAAATATTTCCTAAAATTATCGAATTTAAATGTAGCTGGTCTCTAATTATTACAAATTTGATTGTCACAACGAATAACATTCTCATTAAAACTCTCAGACAACATCACAACAACAGGCCTTAATACCATATATAGATGGAGATTGATTTTCAAAGGATGTGGAATAATTATAATTTCTAGAGAGACCAATGTATATAGATTTTGTGGGTCATCCTAATGCATCAATTCCATCCCCATGAACAAATCTTCTGTATATATTAGTTACCTGAGGAATTACATACCGATGAACCAGTTAAGTTTTGATTGCCCTAGATTGGCCTTGAACGTTTACTGACATAAGTTAAATGAAGTCCACATTATCTTTTGGTAACTATTCTTCTAAAATGGTTTTACAAGTAGAAGACTAGCTTTAAAAATATTTTTAAAGCTGACTTGTATTTGCTTTGAGGATACATATTTACTTTGGATTCAAATACAAAGTATTGAAATAGATGATTATCTTTCCTGGTTAAGCAAATCACTGATTATCTATTGATGAAATTTCCCCTAGGGGCATTCTTTGCAATGTTGTGGGTAAATTTTACTAATTGATTCATGATTTATAAATAATTAATGCCTTTATAGCTGTGGTTGTATTAATGAAATTAGATTTATGATCAGTTCTGTCCCTTGGTATGCTACACTCTTCCTGAATGAGTTCAAACCTGCTTATAGATGCCAAAACGAAGTTGTTTTTGGTGGTGATGCGTAATAAATACTGCTGTGCACTATAGTACAATACTTTTTATCCTTATCTGAGAAAAGCTTTAATTTATTAAAAAGAATCTGCAAAAAACATAGTTTGCAGATTTATGTAATAGTCACAAATATTCTTACATCACGTAAGTAATTTTGTGGCCATGAAAATAGTGAATCTTTAAATAGTTTATTATCACTTTCATTCATACAGGAACATATTTACCTAAATATTTGATACAATTCATGCCTGTTTTCACAAAGACTCTTTAGTATTCTCCATTAAACATGACAAACTTGGAGGAAATTGATTGATACTTCTGTTGAAAATGGAGATGGAATATTTGTGACACAAAATCTTTCAAAATAAAAATCTCAATAACATTAAAGTCATGATTTGACATATTTATACTGAAGCATCCTGAGGTAGTAGGATGGGGCCACAGTATTAGGGATACATTTTTAGCGCACTTTGATGAAGTCAACATGACCTTATGCTCTACCTGAGATGCCAATGTTGGCGTCCTGGTTAAAGTTTCAGGAGCACGTCTTTTCCTGATTAAATATGAGCCTCTATATGGACCAAACTTGCACGAATGATACATCTAGGGATGAAAACTACCAGACTTGCTTCGGATGCTGAACTGACATAAATTTTCTGGATGAGTGAACAGGTTAAAGTTTTTGGAGCAGGTCTATTCTCAAGTAACTACCGGGTATATGCCCTACCTAAACCAAACTTGCATTGAATTTGACGATGAAGCTTGGGATGTACCAAACATGCTTTGGATGCTTGATCTGTGGTGCATTTTCCAGTTGAGTAAATTTTAGCCATATTTTATTCAAATTAATATCCCGGTATCGCTTCTTGAGATGAAAACTATCAGACATGCTTGGGATGCTGGATCTGATGAACATTTTCTAGATTAGTGAGTAGTGAGAAGGATAATGTTTTCAGAGTGGAGTAGCTCTATAAATATATGGCCTGTTATGATTAAACTTGCATGGATGATGCATCTAAGAATAGACACTTTCACACTTGCTTCGGATGTTGAACTTAAGACATTTTGAAATTCTTCCATTCATGTGAACAGGTTAAAGTTTCAGAGCAAGTCTAATGAAACTAAGCCCTTTATGGATATTGATCTCTGTTTATATGCACTCTAAGTTGAAAAATATGATGTGATATGATATTAGCATCACTAATACTGATAGCATTCTTCAAGGGGAGATTTGTAATCTTTGATTACCTATATATGTTTATAAAGAAACGCATTGGAAATTTAAAAAAAATCTTCTCAAGAACAGTAAAGCCATGATAAGTCATATTTGTGTAATCCTTATGTAGTATAGATTCAAGTTTGTGCAAATCTTGATTCCCTGATAGGATGGTGCCACAATTGGAGGTCAAAGTTTTACATAAGAATATATTGGGAAAAAAATATGTTTAAACCTTTGCAAGCCATGATTAGTCATATTTACCGGTATATATTTCAGTGACTGTAGATTGAAGTGTGTTCAAATTGTGCCCCTTCTTCTCTCCCGTGAGGAAGGGGAGGGGGGGTTGGACCACCTATATTTTAAACTTTCCAGTATTGAACTGATCTCTGCCCTCTAGTTATTCTTGGCTCATGGGCATCTTATTCATAGTTTGTTAGACTAGGCTTTAAATAATTGGAATATTCATTATATCTAGACACATTGACTCTGATTTGAAAAGTGTTAATTGAATAAACATTCTTTTCAATGTAGATTTTTAGGTTGAAGAGGGAAATTTGTTATGGTATGGAATTTTGTAACATTTTTACTCATAGAGGGGTATCAAACTTAAAATTTTATGACTTCCACATTCTTTCTTTTTGCAAATGATGTTGAATAAATGAAGAGTTTTAAATTCTTCGCTGTGCTGTAATGAATGTGGTATGAAAAAATGCAGATAAATGTCACATTTGGTATTCACCTTGCAAATATACTACGAGCACGACGTCTTCCAAATAGAATTAATATTGTCATTAGTTTTTGTCATAATGACACTAAGCTACTTAGAGAGGGCATCTATAGATATAATCCAGGGTATCTCATTTCTTGTCTGTTTTTAATAGATTTGATTAAAATGAAAATTGAAATATTATAAATTTATTTAAGAAAAAGAGACAGAAAGAGATGACCAGGGTTTATGTTTTAACTGTTTTAATTTTTAAGGCTCAACGTGTTGAGAGACTCGATAAAAAATACTGGCATTTTATTAATTGATCAAAATATATGTTTAGCAAAAGTTATTCAAAATGCTGTGCTGTTACCTAATTACATACTGATAGAAGTTGTGAATAGGGTGCCGATGTTCTAGCTATAGCAATTCACTTCTATCTTTCAATACCCACAAGAATACAGGTTTGTATGCATATGTAGATCTTTGAAGTTCTGATAGCCTCCCCCTTTCTCTTTTTGGTCTTTGTGCACAAGTAAATCATGGATTTACATGTGAGCTTTTTCTCAGGAGTTACGCCTTATGTTTTTTGTGACATTTCTAGCCTCAGTCTCCAAGTTAAGTGTTGAATTGTCAGATGAACTTGATGACCGATTCACAGTAGTCATTAGTTTGTGTAACTGTCGAAGAAGGCAGATTCTAATACTATAACCTGTCAGTTTTAACTTCCCCAGTTTAAAATAATTATTCATCAGATAAGCTTCTGTTGACCTTTTCTTGAATGGGAGTTGTAGAGAGATGAAATTCTGTCATGTACTTTGTACACATGTAGATCATTTAAAAGTGCTTTGTACACAAAGGTGTAAAAATTAATTTTTGATGTCTAGCAGAACTGTGTTGACATAAGTAAAAGTTAATGACAAATTTAAATTCAAATATTTTGGATTGTAGGTAAAATTAGTTAGATGTGCATTAAGTAGACAACCGGTCTCTTCTGAAGCATAGAGTTTTGAAAACGAGTGGGCTGAATGAATGCGTTTTGCTTATGCATTTTAACAGTAGGTTTTAAAAGTTTTTTGTAATACAATCTGTAAGGTTACTGATGAGATACAATTGTGGGATACAATACCCCCTGAAATTTTGTCACAGTACTTTACTGCCTTATCACAACTTTTTAAAGCTTGCAGTCTCTAACGTTAGGAGTTCCGCTTGAGTGCTAGTCCATGTTATATTTGATATTACCTATAAATTACAATGACATCTTTGTTTTTACCTGTTGGTTAGTAGATCCCCTGCAGTGAGGCTTATTTAGGTACATGGGGCCATTCATTTTCACAAAGGAAACTTGATTTAGGAAATTAGATGTTGACCACTTAAGTGTGAACTATTATTTATTCAAAGGAAATTATTTATTTTTGCAACAGAGCTTCAGGACCAGTTTAGATTTATGGATTAATAAATAAATTCAGATTCAGGAAATGTTGAAGTACTAGGCTTCCTTCTTTGTTTTGGATGTTCCTGTTAAATGGATGACTGCCCATCACTGTACCCAGGTTAACATCCCCCGGAGTGGGTCGCGGGAGGGACACACCCTGTCTGTGTGTGTCCACGGACCCCGAACTTCTCAATCACCACGACCTCATGTTTCTGTTTCAGTTCAGAGATTGGACCTGCAGAGAAACAACGCTGATGATAGCGACAATGTTAGGGGACAGATTGTCATCAGTCTCATTTCGCGGGATCGAGGAGGTTCGGGATCAGGGCCTGTGAACACCGATGCCCCTGCTCTAATCCCACAGGATCCCAATGAACTCCCAGAAGGGTAAGTATCTAGATTTTAGTAAAAGGCTTTTATTTTATTTATTTTTTGAGAAAAATTAGATGATATAAAAGAAAAATTTGTAAGTTATTAAAATGATCCATCTGAAGATTATAAAGGGATATTTCAATTCAATTTTATTGTTTAAAATTTTGATTTTGCATTAGATGTTCCCTAATTATTATAGCTGATAACCTTTGTGAATAGAATACGGACTCCAATTTGTTGAGACTGTCTCCCATGACTGTCAATTTGGAAAAGTGTTTCCGTCCTAAATTGACTAATTAAGTCAGTAACTATGTAACTTAGAGTGTTAAAAGTGACAGCAAACCAAATGTAAAACTCCATGTACCAGGCTACAATGTACCACCCCTGATGAAGGCTTTTTTTTATTGAATATTTAATCATTTTCTTTTTTGTTTTTGACTTAATTTTATAAAATGAAAGCTGTTTGTATTAAAGCAGTTTAATGCATTTTATCCCTTAAGTGGGTGGAAATATGACATTTAAAAGAAATTATATATTGTGCAGGTGCTATAAAATATCTTGGCACAAAAAATAACCTCAGTTTTATTTTTGTCACTTTAATAGTCAGAAAAAGTATTAAATAAATAATGTGTATTTGATATGGCAGATGAGAAGGGAATGATATTTCAGTCTTGTTATAGAAAATAATACGTAGAAAACTTAAAGGACAAAAAAGTCGAGAGATTTTTGACAATATATCTAGGTAAACAAGTCTGAAATAATAGTTCTTTTTAAAAAGTGTTTCTTTCATGTCTTTGTTTTTCTCTGTCTTACTTTGGCTTCATTCATCACTTTTGGTAGGTGGGAAGAGCGACAGACTGCCAGCGGAAGGGTCCACTACGTAAACCACATAACCAGGACTACACAGTGGGAGAGGCCCACAAGGTGACGACAATTTATTATCCTAATCTCTCTCCCAAGACTGTAAATAATTAAATAATCAGGCCTCGGCCTACACCTGATCTTTATGGCAGCCTTTCCTGAGGGGGAGAGCTGACCACTTAAGGTTTATTTATTGCTCATTAGGAAAGATAATTTTGCTGTTTTTGTGAGATTGTTGTGGGGTCGTCTGTCATTTTATCCACTTAAGTGTTAAGTAGATAAATATTATTGCATGTATAGAAACTTCTGTTGGATCTCATGGTGATGATATGTTATATTAGATTGATATTAAGAACTGATGATATATTACAAATGCATATTATTATTTGGTTTGTTATGATAACAAATTAATTATAAAGTTGATTTGAGTGTAAATTGATTATGAAATGATTTAAAAAAAAAAAAAAAATACATGTACTGAAAAATAAGAAATGTTTCAAATATGATTCCTGGGGTTTTCAAAACAAAAATGAAAACTGCTAATGTTTTTTTTTTTAGAAGAGGGTGGGGATGATTAAAAAATATATAACTATTTCAACTGAGGATAAATGCGTACGCATACAGTCAATCTAATTATTCTGTACTCGATGGGACAAAGAAAAAAATCAGAGATATCCAAGGACTTGAAATATCTAGGGTAAAATATTTTAAGAACAAGGGGATAGGATTTCATAATACACTGGCATAACCATTGTGTTTAAGATAGTATTTGAGATACCAAAGTTTAAGGTTATTTTTTGTTGCAGGCCTGCTACTGAGTCTGTCAGGACCAGTAACTCCAGTAACTCTCTACAGAGTGTCAACCCTCCCAGTAGTCGATCCAACAACCGGGCCCCTCCCAACAACAACAACAACAACAGTATCAACAACAACGAGGACAACGACTGTACCAGTAACCCACCGTTACCACGGAGACGATCCACCAGACATCGCAATTATCTCAATCGCTCTCAGCTTCACAATGCAATAGAGCTACCTGATGGTTATGGTAAGGACTTGTTTGCTAGAAGTCATATGGTGGGAAAAATTATCAGAAGGGGAGGTCCACATTACCGCTACATTGCCAAGAATTTCAATTCATTGCTGCTACTTTTTAAAAAAAATTTCGACCGATCATTACCGCTACATTTTTTTGGCCGAAAACAACTCATTACCGCTACATATTGAACCAGCTGAAAAAAAACTCATTAGCGCTTCATATCAAAACAGCCAGGTTTGGTATGGAATATTAGTTCCAATCAACACAATTCACTCAATATGTAGTAAAGTACAATTTCGATTTCTAAACAGAAGAATGTGAAGACTTTGAGTTTTATCTATGGATAGATTTAATTTTTAAAATTTTAAAAGTGTTTTATGAAAAAGAATAAATTTCAAACAAAAAATTAAATTAAAAAACACCCTGCGCTCAAAGTCCTACTTTCACCTCCCTGTGGTAAGCAGGGGAAACAGGAAAGGACTTACGCATAAGTTGATGGCTAACGAATGAGGCAATGTTGTGATAATGTATTCTTTTAAATGTTGTGGTAATGTAACGTTTTTGTAGTGGTAATGGCTATGTAGTGGTAATGAAAATTTCGAAAATGTAGCGGTAATGCTACGCACCCATCAGAAGATATAGCATATATTTCTAAGAGTGAAGAGAAATTCATAAAAATTATTGAAAGGAAGATTAAAATCTGATTTTACATCACATTTTTTTTCTCTTTAGAACAAAGAACCACTCAGCAAGGACAAGTCTACTTTTTACACACCAGAACTGGTGTGAGTACGTGGCATGATCCCAGAGTCCCAAGGTAAGCCAAAATAACCCATCACATAAATAAAAAAATCATCAAGACAACTTACACTTATGTCTTTGTCCTCAAAGTGAGAAAAAAAATTATTGTACTAGTCAGAAAAAAACTGGCAGAATATGCATGTGAATTTCTATAACTACATGTAGCTTTGTTTTGTCACAGGGATCTGTCCGGATCAGAAATCCAGGATGAGGAGTTGGGGAATCTGCCTGTGGGGTGGGAGGTCCGCCATACTGGCAGTGGAAGGGTCTACTTTGTGGACCACAATAACAGAACCACCCAGTTCACAGACCCCAGACTCTCAGCAAACATCCGCAGGCTTCAGACTCGAACGTAATTTGTTGATTTATGAAATTGCTTGATTTAGACTAAACCACATTTTATTTTATTTTTTGTATTAAGATATAGATAAGAATGGTGGACTTGGAGTTCACCTTGAGGTAAAGAAAATTTAGACAATTTTTGTGCTTTGTATGTAGGATAGAGGAGAGTGCACCGCCAATCACTTCAAGAAGAATCATTGACAAAGAGAATGATTCTCCAGTCCCAAAATACAAAAGAGATTTGGTGCAGAAGCTTAAGATCCTCAAACTGGAGTTACAGAACCTCCAGCCCCAAGGGGGACACTGCAGAATGGAGGTGTCCAGGGAGGAAATATTTGAGGTAACATTTATAAACTATGTACATGTAGGAGCTAAGTCTCCCCTCCTATTTAAACAATTTGACACAAATTTTTCAGCTGAAATACAAATTTTTTTGAATGATAGAAACCAAGTGAGGCCTGTTTATCCCATGTATTATTCTGGATATACTTACTTTCCTTCAGATTTATAAATTTCTTTGAATTCTGTGAAATCATATGTATTGTTGTTGTGTCAAATGTTTGTGGTTTGGAAAAAAAATATGAGTTCATGGGGATGTTATTTCATAGATGAAGAATTGTTGAATAGCGATATGTGTGAAAAATAACATTTAATGGACAGAAATTTATGTGTCTCTTCATAGCTGGAAAACAACGATAAATAAGCCCCCATAAAAAATTGTTGATTTCTTGGAATCTGTTCTTGATTTTTAACTTAGTCTGCATGTTATTGACATTTAAAAAACCAACAACAAATAAACATGACATGTGCTTTACAGGATTCCTACAGAACTGTGATGAAATTACGAGCCAAAGACCTCAGAAAGAGACTAATGGTGAAATTCAAACGAGAGGAGGGACTGGATTATGGAGGCGTGGCCAGGTAAAACTTGTTTACTGTAGTTTTCTTATTTTATACAACTATATTATAATAAATTGGTTCTGGGATGCTTAATGGTGAAAATAAGAACAGGAATGTGCATAATGTGAAATTATCAGTGCAAACCTTTAGTGTTTTTTTTGGAGTGAGGGGGATGTTTAAGAATTATGGGTCTATGATTTATAGTTAAAGAAGTGAGAAAGTGGGAAAGATGGCATAATAAGTAGATGTTGAGTTTTATGCATGTACATGCAAGACTAAAATAATTGTTTTGATATTGTAGGGAGTGGCTGTACCTGTTGTCCCACGAGATGCTGAATCCTTACTACGGTCTCTTCCAGTACGCTAGAGATGATATTTATACACTGCAGATCAATGCAGACTCCGGAGTCAATCCTGTAAGTTTATCCTCTTATGTAAGAATAATGATGTCAACTGTAGAACTGAAATGTTTAACACAGAAAGTTCTGTTGCCATATGTATTGCTTAACTCTAGGTAGAAAAAGTTCTTATTTTTAAATACACCTGCGTAATTTACATGTATAAGGTGATTCATTTTCATACAAATTTTGACTACTTTGTAGGAACACTTGTCTTATTTCCATTTTGTGGGCCGAATCATTGGTATAGCAATATTCCATGGTCATTATTTGGACGGGGGATTTACTTTGCCATTCTACAAACAGCTACTTGCCAAACCTGTGACTCTGAACGATCTAGAGGACGTGGACCCAGAACTCCATAGGAGTCTGGTCTGGTTACTGTGAGTGGGCTCAGTTATCTCAGTCAGGTTTAATCAGTGTCTATTAATCAGTCTCATTCAGTGCTCTAGTGTATAATAACCTTGAGTTTTTGTATACATTGAGAACCTCATAATTAAGAGTTTATACTTTTCTAACAAAGTTAAGAAATAAAGATAAGCAAGAGGGTACAGAGAATATTTTCTCCTGTTATTTCAGAGAGAACAACATTGAAGCAGTGCTAGATCACACATTTTCGGTGGAACACAATTCTTTCGGTAAGGTCCAGGAGTATGAATTGAAGCCAGGCGGAAGACATGTGGAGGTCACAGAGGAAAACAAATCAGAATATGTCAAGTATGTAATCATTTAATGGATTTAAATATTTAATTAATGATTATTTTTATAAGGAGGATGTCTATAAATGATTTTCTTATGTTTGTCGTTTCTTTGATATTTTTACTTTGTTGTTTGAAATTTTTAATTTTCACAAGAAAGTCTACAGGATATTTAACTGTTGATATTACAAAAGAAAACAATATTTTCTCAAAAACAAGTTTATAATCTGATATTTTGTCTTTGTAGATTATATGTACAATGGAGGTTTATGAGGGGAATTGAAGCTCAATTTTTAGCCTTACAAAAAGGTTTTAATGAAATAATTCCTCAACATTTATTAAAGCCTTTTGATGAGAGGGAACTGGAGGTAATAATTAAATTAAATATATAATAAAAAAACAGTTTTATTTCATAGGAGATAAATATAAATACTTGCAACCAAAAAATCCTCATCTATATGTATATGTGAATGACAATAATACAAAGAAGTAAAAAGAAGAATGCTATCTCCTCAACTGAACTAGACTTTTTAATATGATAGCCTGTTTCTACCTTGAACAATTTCCCGGATATGCTTAACTAGATAATTATCCACATATATCCAAATCTTTCTCAAAGTTGTTTTGAAAAAATTCTTAAGTAACTCTAATTACTTTAAAGTTAATGATTGGTGGACTTGGAAAGATTGATTTGAATGACTGGAAGGCTCACACGAGGTTAAAACACTGCACGGCAGAGAGTAACATTGTCAAATGGTTCTGGCGGTCCGTGGATGAGTTTGACGATGAGATGCGGGCCAGGTTACTTCAGTTCGTGACAGGAAGTTCTCGTGTTCCATTACAAGGCTTTAAAGCCTTACAAGGTCTGTAGTATAGGAATTTATTAACTTATTTATTTATTTATTTATTTATTCATTCATTCATTCAAAGAAGAAGTCTTAGATTTTTACAAAGGTGAAAAAAGATAATTTTTTAACAAATGTAAAAAAAATTTTGAATATATTTTATTGATTTATTTACTTTGTGAATAAAGATATGATTTGTATTGTAGGTTCAACTGGAAATGCAGGTCCAAGACTGTTCACAATTCATCAAGTAGATGCCAACACTGACAATCTTCCAAAGGCACACACATGGTATTAATATTCATAATAATCCTACTGTACTCTATGGTAAAATCTCTCCCTTTGTAATAAAATCCTTATTTCGCTTTGACAAAAAAATCTTTCTTTCACCCAACGATGATTAAACTATTTTTTGCTTGTATGCAAATTTTTGATTAAATTAAAGCTCTGCCCATTTCTTTTTCAGTTTCAATAGAATAGACATACCACCTTATGAGAATTATGAGAAACTGTATTCTAAGTTATCCTGTGCAGTAGAGGAAACCTGCGGTTTCGCTGTGGAGTGATAAAAACAATGTGACCTTAAGCTGACCTTCAGGTGTTGAAAACTGTGTGACCTTCAGCTGACCTTTAGGTGGATTAAATTGTGTGACCTTTAGCTGACCTTCAGTTGGATCAATATCTGGTGCTGCATTATGCGTTGTGATGGATCAAACTGACTCAAGTTCATAGTGTTATTTAGTTCAATTTATGTTGAGTTGATGTATTCCTGGTATCTGTTATATTTAATCAAATGTATATTTTTTTTAGTTTTGTATATGTGAAGATAATTATGATCTCCTATAGACTTGGTTATATACAAATCAAATAATGAAAAAAATATGTCAGCAGTATTTCAGTTCAGTATGTAATTTTTGTATGGAAATGATGTAGATGCACAGTTCTTTTTTATTTTACTTGGGGGCCATTGCAGTATGATTTGTACCAGATATGATTGATTGATTGAACACATAGCTTTCTTTTAACATAGAAAAGGCCAGAGATCTAATTCATTCATTGAATTCATACTAGTCAGACCATATTCTTTCCAGAATCAATTTACCAAATGTCCCAGAAAATTATATTTGTAAAATATACAACTTTAATCATATGTGTATATACTCCATCATCTTCAGCTTGTACAGTGTTCATAGTATTATGCACACATTTCTGATTTAACTCATTAAGAATAATTTGCATGTACAGAACTTGCATATGTTGTCACCTCTAGAAATTGTATCATACAAGAGACTCTGTTCCTGACAGCAAAATTAAAACAAAAGTGTGGCAAATTTGAAAGTTGTACAGTTTTATTTTGATAGTGTATGATATTTAATTTGTGTAATTGGAATTGAGTCTTACACTTGATTTTATATTGTGATTGAAAAGCCCAACATGACATGATTTTAAGAATTTTATTACATATGTATTGTTCAATGTTGCATGCAGGAGAAATAGAAACTGTATTAGGTTGTGAAAAGTGTCGATAAATATCTCATGGAATGAAAATTGCATCAAAGGGATTTAAATAAAAAATATAATTAGAACGTCTGTCAGCAAACTAGTTGGTTTATACAGCAACTCTGAAGTGGTTGTGAATCTGTCATCTCAAGAAGTCTTTTTTTTTTATTAAAACTTGTTTGAAAAGTATTATTGATAAAAACACTCATAGGGCATTTATAATTTTTAAAACAGTGCCCCCCCCCCCCCCCCCCAAAAAATAAGCAGGCAGTTTCTTGAAAGGAAAGGGTAGGGTTGATATGCTATGTACCGTCCACAGTTATTCATCTAAATTTTTAAAGTTTATAATTGTAAATTTATCTCCACATTATTTGAAATAAAACTGTGATAGAGACACTTGTATTCAAAGAAAAAAAAATTCCAGAAAATGTATAACTGCCATATTATTTCATGTTTCACTTGAACTGTTTTTGAAGGGGTATTTTTCTAAACAAGAGCAATGTTTCTGACAAACATTTTATACATCAGTGCTATTTTTTAAAAACATATGAACATAATTAAGTGGCAAATCTTGTAATGTAACATTTGAACAAAGGAAAAGTTTTTAACTAGTTTTTGCAAGCATTACTGCTTAACTATATAGATTTAGTTGAATGTATTTTGATGTACTCTTTGTAAAAATTAATGATGTAAATTATGAAAATTATTTCTTACACCAGTGCATGTACTTCGTATACATGTACATTTTTATACATAAAAATATAAACTAAACTGATTTTTAAAATTTAATTTGATATATATGTACTTAGTTGTGACTAAAAACTAACCTAAGATAGCTCTCTAGCATATACAGAGCAAGGATAAGCAATATTCATTTTCAACAAATGTAATGGTTGTGAATGTACGAAATAGTTATTTTACAGTTCATTTAACATTTTTAGAAAATTTGGGAGCACCGGTTGGGTGGCCCGAGTCGGGGGCCATAAGACATGGGCAAGCTCACTTTTGATCTAAGTCTCACTTTTATACCATGTATTTCTTAAAAAAATGAGATTGAGATCAAAATGAGCTGACTTAGTTTTATGGCCCCAGAGCCAGGACTATTGTTTGTCCCATGGAGCAAACAGAATTTTATTAAAAAGGTAGTTGTTGATTATATTAAAATGGCATATTCCTCCAAGTTCCTGTCTATTTACAATTTTCCAGGTGAAAATCAAACAAATTAGAAAAGATTTCTGCAAACAGTTTTATTATTAACATTAAAGCATGCAACATTACTTTTACACAGTTTTTTATGCATTTTCATTGTTACTATAAAGTATATGTCATATTTTTTATGAAAGAATGCGTGATAAATGTTGTTTACTTCTGGCATTCACATATTAAATGTCTTCTTCCACTGTGAATTTTTAATCTTATTTATTCTTGTATTGTGATGGTCACATTTTCCTCCAATTTGCTGTCATTGTTGATGATGTTGACTCTGTGTGTTAAATCAACATGTGCCTTCATCAACAGGTTTGTTGAATGTGGTTATGTCTGAGTAATGTTGGCAGCACAAAATGATTTTTTTTCCTGTCATTATCAGAACATGTACTAATAGTAGTATTCCTCAACAATGTATAAAAATAAATCTTTTCAACAACTTATTATTTGTTTTTCTTTCATCTTTGATCAACATATTCCAATTGGCTGGAAAGCGTTTTACATATAGAATTGTCTTCATGCTTTTTCTTTGTGCCATAGATACCTTGGTACTTGAATTTTTCCCAGTAACCATATCTATGTACTATTCGTCATCATTGTAGGATATGCCGTCAAAGTCCTCCAAAAGCAGACTGACATCCCTGGATGTCATAGGTGTAGTTGCACGATGCCTGGAGGTTTCAGTTGAGGTCTTATGAGATTTAAAGTTGACAATATGCCAGGCGTCTTTCAGAAAATTCTGCAGTAGGTCATCTATTCCATATCTTTCTTCCTCTTTTTTGATGCCAGTCCGAATTTCCTGGATGCTTTTGTTAAGGGTTGCATTTAACATTGTCATTACAATCCAAATGACGAACATGACAAACGTAAAATAGTAGAATTCGGCGATAATCGGACATGTTTGTATTAGTCCGTGAAGACTGTTTCGTCCTATCAGTGAGTTAACAATAGTCGTAATGGAAACAAAAATATTTTTGTATGTTGCAAGGTAAGCCCCGAAGAGAAGGTACCCAACGCCTGCATAGGCAAAGAAGACCAAAGCAAACATAAAGAAGCAGCCCAGTAAGTTCTTCCTGGCATTAGATAATACACAGGCTAGTTGTGTTATGTTTCGACTGTAATTCAAGACTTGGAGAATTCTCAGAGTCGTCAAGAAGACGAGGAAAGATATGAATGCGTTAAGAATTTCATCCCATAAAGCAATGTGTCCAAAGTTAACAAACTTGAATTTTTGTTCTGTAAACTTGTCGATAGTCCATGAAGTGAAAAGCATTCTTGTTATATACATAGGTATGCCGATTACTGTTAATACTAAAATGATGAGGTCAAATAGACGCCACGAGTCCTTGAAAAACGCTCTTTTGTGTTTGACTATTTGCATAATGAAATGGATGAAGAAAATTAATGCACACACGGCAAGAACAATTTCACACAGGAATATGAAAACTCCAAAGTTTCCTATATGCTGATAAACTCTCAGTGGATAAATATTGGCTGTCGTAAAAACACCACCAGTTTGAGGAAACTCAGTCATGAGTGAGACGTACGTAAATAGATTGGTATTGCTGTTGTATTGAGTAAATTCTACAAAGACTGCTCTTGTTTGTCGATCTATCCACGTATTGTTATAAAGTTCGTCCACTACCATGTTGGCATACTTCAAATGAATGCCAAGATCAGCGATGAAGCCACCTCCTCCGTAGGTACCTCGAAGTCCGATGGTCGGAACACCCCATACCTCTTTGGCGCTTGTGAACTGCCATGCCTTTGCGGACCAGAGAGTTGCGTTATCTGCACACGAAGTTGATTCCCAGCTTTGGCAGTAAGATTCCTCATCCTCTGAAGATATGAAGTAGCTGGCATAGCATGTGAAATCAGTCAACAAGGGAATGAAACACTTCTCTGAAAGCACAGACAAAATAGGATTACTGCAAATCGAAAACAAATGGGGAAAAATTGGGAAGTACTTGTAGCTTATTAAGACTTTTAGCTAAAAGGACCTTGATCAATGGTTCGTGGTCATATCTTAAAGTAGACCCACCTTCTTGGACTCGAAGCTGACGAAGTCGAACAGCTCCCAGCCTGTAATTTGATTGGTCTTCCATGTATTGACGTTCAAATGCGTTCAGGAGCTGACCGTTATACAATTGTTGAGGAAATGTGAAAGGAATTAACGTGTTCCTCAACCAGTCGTAAAAATCATCAATACTTCGAATCTACAAGTGAAAAAAAACAATTAATCGAAATATTTGACACGCATTACTAATTCAACACAACTAAGAAGAGATAAGAAAACAATAGAAAAAAAACCCTGATTGTCTTTGGGCTACCTTACTTTGTTATAACGCAGTGTTTGAAGGCTACAGTTTTTGTCGGGGCTGTGTAAAAGCCGATTGCTCAAGTAATGCCTGATGTGATACGAGTGAAGATCCCTGTTGGTGTAACTGATAAAGTAAAGAATTGCCAAGAAGCAGAGGTAGAGTAGAAGTTGGATGAGAATACGCTTGACTCTCATTTCTTTTAATCTTTTCCGTTTCATATCCTCGAGTGTTTCTTCGTTAAAAGGTGCTCCATAGTACGAAATATCTATAACAAGAAAATCAGAAATATAAAAGAGTAAAAAGACACATAAATGTTACTTTAAAGTTTCAATTTATACTTCAAATGAGCATCACATTTCACGGAAGATTTGGAGAAACAATGTCTAGCTCGAATGCATGTACAATAACTCAAGTTAAATTCGCAAGGAAGACAAAGATAGCGCTAAAATTTCTAAAAATACAAATGTGACATTGTTATCGAATATGTCGAATGACTGACATCTTTATTTTTGTTCAGAGCATAGTAATCAAAAGAAATAAAAGGAACACACTTTTGGTTTCTCTAGCAAACGCCACAGCTCTGGTTTGTGACTGTTTCAGTAGCTTTGTAGCATCATACACGCTATCCTCAAGGGATTTCTTGATGATGATTGAGAAAAATATAGCCATTGCAAAAACCTGCAATATATATATGATTTTTTCACCATAGGTTTTTTTATTGATACATTTTTCATAAGAAACACATTTTTATATATTAGGAAAATATTGAGAAACAAACCTTGATTGGATCAACCACAAACATCGATTCGAAAAAAGACATGAAAAATGTCTTCAGCCATTCTTCAGACTTTGTTTTGCCCCATTCCATGCTATACAAAACCACAAAAAATCCTGAGACCAAGATCGAAACAGCAACAATTCCATATGCAACAAAAACACATTTCTTTGGCAAACGGAATTTTTCTCCTTCAGTGCGAGTTTTAAACGTTTCCACATCATCAACATCATCATCTTGGCCATGAGGGTTTTCTGACAATTTTGATTTCCTGAATATCATCGTTACTGCTAGGATAACAGGGAAGGTCATAATTACCCCAATAAATGAGATGTATATTGACGACAGAGCGAACTTGATGGGACCAATCTGTATCTGGTCCACAGTTTCGCCCTGACCGTAGAACATAGCATTTGAAATCATTGTCAGGAAGAGCAATGCTGCACAGCAGGACAGGCGCTCACAACGAGTGAATACACTCTTTTCTGGGCGATAAACCACAGAAAGCCAAAGATGACTGTCTGTTATATTTTCCCGACTGTTGTCTGTAAAGTTTACATTGAAAGTTCGTAGGGACTCCGGAGTTGATACAGGCACCGTGCACTGAATGGAACTTTCATCGGAATCCAGACTTAACCATCGGTTGCAGAAAAAGACAAATCTGTATTTTAAATAATAGCTCTATCATCATCAAGTTTATGTCAGTTTTAATATAAAACACGGTTTTAAGCAAAAAGACATTTTCTCCCGAGATGGGCAACTAAAGTTTCATGAATTTCTTCTGTTGCGTTAATCGTGATTTTCAGTATCAAGAAGAAGGAAAATCATACCTCTTTCCTGTTTGCGCATCCTCGACGACTATTTTAACCAGATTCCACGAAGCGTCCCCTCCACCTCCGCTGTTGTCGTGCCAAATATTCAGATAAGTTAAATCACCGAGATTATTCTGCGCAGTCATCACGTAAGTACAAACACTTCCAGTCTCAAAACCCTGAAATTGCAAAAAGTGAATCTGTTCTATGAGAATCTAACATTTCGGAAAAATGGAAAAAGATTCAGGTACAAGTTTTCTAGCATTCTAATTGCCTACTTTTTTTACTCCATCTGTGAGATGTCGGACCCCCGTGTCTCTAAGGTGACTAGTCAAGACGAAACTGATGTTACTTTTGGTGCCAGAGTTTCTAGACAGGCCGGTGTAAACAGTAACCAGATACACGAACTTGTCTGTCTTCAGGTTGTCATTCATGTACAGCAGTTTCCACTAGCAAAACATTAGATAGACAGTAGTAATACTTAAGAATCATACTGAAAAGACCCTTTCCATAAGTAAAAAGAATTTTTTAAAAAATCCATTTGCAATCGTGTGCTAAGGTATATTTGAAACATCTTTCTTTTAACTATTAGTACCTTTTCTTTGTCCTTCTTGTCATAACGCCGCGCTATCAGAAGACCAATAAGATAAAGGACAATGATAGCTGTAACTGTACCAAACACTGCACCGTTTCCCAAGATGTCAAATTTATCAAAGACCGTGGAAAAATCGATAGAATTGGGAGGAACAAAGAAGGATGTGGCAAAATTATCTCCTGGAGGATTTTTACATTCACAAACGGTTTCTTTACCATTTGTTTCCGACGTTAACTGAAAAAGAACAAATGGAGGTTCCAACTGGTTATTTGAAAGCATACAGAAAATACCAAAGTTATTGGTTTCCATTTACTGATAAAAAAGACTGCAAACAAAATAGAGAAAGCTAAACATTTGACAAGACGCGTTGTGGAAGTATAAAACATTACCTGACATGAAGTTTTATCCCATTTCCCTCCATCCCACACTCGACACCCTGTGGTCCAGCCGCTGATACGGTAAGTTGAAGTTGAGGTACCGTTGTAAGCAGATCGGCGACGCCTAGAAGTCCTTGGTTTGGGAACTGATATGAAAAAAATTAAATCTCTAGTATTTACATTAGATAATTAATTCTTTAACAGACCTTGTAATACAGTCATATTTAATAATATATGGGAGGAACAACCCATTCTTTTTTGTTACAGATCTTTTAGCAGTCTAATAAAGGAGTATTTAATCACTTACTGGATGCAACATGGACTGAAAAATAGATCAAGCATGGTCCGGGACAGAAATTGATTGGAAGAAGACACGAGAAACCAACGTCAGTCCAGTCACTGGGGACGATCACCTTCGACCATTCATGATTACCGGCGGTAGGGATTTTGTCTTTTTTGACATACACTACATGTGATGTTGTATTCATTGTACTGTTGTCACATTCCACACTAAAGACCAAATTGTCCAAAGGATTCCTCCACCATATTTTATAAGAAAAAGTTTGCGAGCTGGGCTCCTCTGGATCGTCAGGGAACGCTAAAACGACGTCTCTTTTCGGCACTGTAGGAGATACGCTGAACTTGTTCTTTATAGAAGGGAGTTTAGTTTGGTCGCCCAGAACAATTTGAACTGTGGGTGACTGTATGTTTTTTGCTTCTGAATCCCATATGAAAGGTGTTTTTGAGTATTTGGTAACCTAAAACACAAACAGTTCTTTATCATTTTGATCAAACGTTTAAGGGCAAGTGGTTTTGTACGCATTATAAATGTATAGTTCCATGCAAACACACTGCCAACATATTTGTTAATTGCATTACATCTGCAACTTGAGAAATGTACTTATTCAATTCAATGCTTGAAGAGAATGGTGATAATTGGAACGTACTTATTCTTTAAAACTGTTAAAAAAATCTTTTAAACATCGTCAACATTTGCTTATCTCATTAAAATCGTCAATAAACATATAACAACCAACCTGGAGAAACTCTTGATTTGTATTACTGACGTCTAATTTGATTTTTAAATCTTTCCTGTCAATCTCCTGGTCAACTCGGAGTTTTTCCATACTTGTTGTTAATCCTGGTCGATTGACTTCTACTTCAAACTGTTTCCTATGTGTAATCTCCTTTAGTACGGTTCCAAGCTCGACAATGGATTTCTGCATGCTTGGTACAGTTCTACTCGCCTAACGTATTCATAGAAGCCAAAGTAATACAAAACATTTCACAGGAATGAACAAAAAGTGGTTTTAAGCTTACCAAACATAAAATTTGTGCAACGCCAGACACTCTTCTTTTAAGGACAGATGATACAAACAAAACAATGGATGCCCGGATTGGTATATATTTGTTGGCCTAATTTCCTTGCAAATGTTGCAAATAATAAATTTCTAGAATATAAAGAAATTGTACACCTTCTGTGATGTTGAAAAGTCTGTCCTCTTTTAACCATCCTTATATATCTATACAAATATTTTTCACTTTAAATTCCATTTTTGTGCAAATATGAATAAAAAATTAGAAACTACACGGTGAAAGTTATTCATTTTGTTTATTTAAACATGACCCAAGTTGTTATTTTCAAATTCTTTGACGAAAGTTTGTTTGTATAATCTGTCCTTAAAAAAGGAAGTGAAGAATCCAAACACATTAATAAAAAGGCCTTATTGACTTACAGAAGTAGTAAGACGGTTAAAAGATCTTTTGCGAATAAAACTGTTGATCTTGTGGGTTTTTTGCCATTATGGGAAAATAAAAGTACCATTTCTACTGAGGAGATTGCTTACTCCTCGATAACACTTGGCACCACCTCTGATGTTTTTTTAGGCCTGTGATTGCTCTGTTCACGATCAGTATTGTCTTAATGAGCTTTACTACTATTCGTTAGCGCCATATTTCATCTACCATTTTTACTTAAGAGTTTTACAAACCATTTTGACTGAGGAATTTTACGTACCATTTTGTAAAAGGAGTTTTAAGAACAATTTTGGTGGAGGTATTTAACGTACCATATCGACTGAGGAGTTAAATTTCTCCCTGTATGATGCTACAGACATTGAAGTAAAGAGAGCTCTCTCTTGTGGTGAAAACCCGGTTCCATCGTAACTGTTAATGAGATCTGAAGCGGCATACTCTTTTGCTATTTCGTCAATGTCACCCGTATCTGGAATGTCTGGACTTAGTTTTGGAATCAAAACATTCAGAAGATTATCCACTGATCGTAAAATAGCTGTTAAGTGAAAAAAAATGTATTAAAACCTTTTGATATCTTCATGGGGAATTGGAAATGCAAATATGATTGAAAAGTCACTTTTGATATTTAATCTGTACCAACCTTCTGATGTAGATAGATAATCTTCATATACAGGAAACATTGCCTCTTTGGACGTATTGATGAAGTTGCCAATAACGTCATTCGTTGCATTCAGTGCTGTGGCCTAGAGAAAATTTATGAAAGTTTATGTACCTAAATTTCAAGGTCCTACATATCTATCAAAATAGCACCGTCAATCCATACCATAACTTCTTTGGTGACCAGTTGCTTCTTCTCCATAGCAGATCCCGAGGAAAATGCCATTTGTCTTTGTCGAACCGTGGTGTCTATTCTTAGTGAACTTGTAGACGTTGAAAGAAGGTTTGTCATATTCTTCATTCCCTTAAATCAATTTCCTTGAGTAGCCTTACATTGTAAAACCAGACATCGAACAAGATCACATCAAAATAATGAATTTAGAAATGCCATTAGAGAAGGGGGAAGTAATGAACTAATCCTACCTCTGTGAGCAATTCGACGGTGGAGTTAACATCTTCTGGGATGTAGGTAAGTTCTTGGAAGAGGTTTTCAAACGTGGTGTTGTCACCCACACTACTCCATGATCCCGGGTCTTCCACCAGCGTGTCGATCAAACTCGGCGGTGGAAGAGACTGGAAAGATGATGAAGGGAAGAGTTTACAAAAGAATCACTTAAATTCTGGGCCGGTGATATAAAAACACACTGTACTTATGATCACTGGAAGATGACTAGCTGTACATACCTCCCGATTGGTGGTACTGATAGTTGTTTCTACTGCCATAGATACCAGACCCACATCCTCTTGTTCAATTGCAGTTTCTATCAGTGCCTGTGAATTTTGTAGATAGTCTTCCACGCTCATGGCCATCATTGGGGAAAAGACCTGTAATAGTTTCCCAGTTATTCCAATCATGCAATCATGTGGTGAAGAAAATCGCTGGTTGCCATCGAAATAAGAAAGCTCACGAAACCAATAATATTTTAAGCAAACCCGTTCAGGGGGCTCAGTTGGTAGAGCGCTAGCTCCATGACGGAGGGTTGTAGGTTCAAACCTTGGAGTCGACTGATCGAAGTCGATAAAAAAAAGTATCAATTGTTCCTTTGCCAAGCGCTCGGCACTTTAAAGTTAAAGTTATGGATTTCTTCGAATGAGACCTGAAAACGTCTTTGCATTCAATTTTGATAGAAGCATAATGTGTGAAGTCATTATACCTATTCATATTCTAAATTTCATCCCGTTTTGTTGAAAGTTTCAGCCAGTCAGATTGCTACACACGTGCATGCACATGCTTTCCTGATAATTTGTATGCATCATGCTGTGGATCTTTAAATTGTATGACTATGTTCAAAATTTCAAAGTATTATGACGAAAAACAAGAAAGATATAAAGACATTGAGACTTTAGTTTCAGCTTGTCACGACAGATGTTGGCATGGTTAAGATCCTTCACTGCTCAATGGTCCTCAAAGTTGTCATGTAGTAAATTTTGTATTTACTGCCACCTGGTAAATTCAAAATTTACTACATGACAAAGGTCTAAATTTGAAGCCCTTTACCGGTATATGGAGACGTCTCTATCTGATCGAGTAAAACAATACTAGTATTCGAATGGAACTTAAAACAACATACAATCATCCATTCTTTGTCGTACCAACGCCTATCGTGACAAGGGGCCTCGGTCTGATCCGCAGCTTTTACTTCAAAGTGAAGGGCTTTGCGAAGAAATACGTGCTACCTATTTATAAACGACTTAAGTCATTCGCGACCGTGATAGGAACACACGACATTTCTGAGCGCTCTACTAACTTTGCTGCCGTGACGATGTGTTAACGAACAATAAATAAGAAGTTCACAATGATATCCCCGACTTTGACTTTCATACCTAATTGATTATCTGCCTCTTATTCTTTATTGTAGTTATTGGTTATTATAAATCTAGAAAATTATTAATTCTATCGTTGTTGTCTTTTATTATAAAGAAGATGGGCGCGTTTGGCGGGTGATCTGCAGGAATCATTTGTACAAAACATTTATGGTTTAAATGTCCATGATTTGGTTGGCTGACCACAGCTGGTCAGATTTTACAAAAACAGCCATATGATATTTCTTTCATTTAGTTTGATATACCTTATCAGATTGTAACATTTATGTCCGTTTATCTCAGGAAATACAATAACAAAGTAATGCTTCACAAAATAATACCTATAAGTAAAAGGCATATGATAAGTGTACATGCACATCAAAGTTTAAATAAGTACATGTATAATACAAGAGTTGAATTTGATTTCGCTGTCGATGTAACTGAAACGTAATTAATCTAATTCAAAATTTAAATAAATCAGTATATAAAATGACTGATAAAAAATATTTTGCATTAAAAAAAAACACTCCATGCAAGACTCAAACCAAAATTTTTTTCACTTCTAGTGCACTGGACAGGTAATACATACTACTGAGCTTTCGCCGCTTCACATATACAACGCATTATAAAAGGACAAGGAAGAACCATATTCATACAATTGAATTTTTTGGAAAAAGTTCATTTTTTATGGTCTCTGAGTCTTCTCTCCATTTTCTACAAATGCATGTTCGTTTCTTTGAATTAAAATGCACACAAATAACGTTTCAAAATTATGGAGAGAAGACCCAGAGATAGAAATTTTTGGGGAAAACATGTTTGAAAATGTATCATTTTGTACCAAATGTCTAATCTAGCCTAATTTGAAGTCATTTTCAAGCAAATCAAAACTCACTATCGGGAAATTATTTTCCTTTCCCAATTAACAGGAACCCGATAAATAAAAATAATGTTAAAATTTCATGTGACATGTCGATAAAATTTTAACTTTTCAAGTACGCCCAGATTCCTGCCGAATGCCAATCAAAAGCGCCCTCGTTCTTTGGTTTCAAAGCGTAAAACACTGTAAAAGGCTAAGTGGCAAATGAAGAAGACCGGGAAAAAAAATAATATTAAATAACGATCAATTAATGTAAATTTATCACATTTACAATATGATCTAGAGGAAGACGGTTGAAATGTTCGACATTCAATGTAAAAGGACATTCATGAATCACATCGTTGAATTTTTCCCGTCGTATCTCTAAGACTGGGTACTTCCTTCGTTTCAAACCGGCAAGATCGGAATACGACACCAGCGAACCTTCGCCGTTTAATTGAAGGAACAATCCCGGTTTACAAAAGGTATGCAGCGCATTCGGCGTACATATGTTTGAAAAAAGAAGTCCTATCATAAATATGAATATGCAAGAGTATTTCTAAAACGAGGTAAATTGTTGACAAGCAAGTTGATGAAACAAGAATATCAGCAGTCTCGTTTAAAGTCATCATTTCGTAAGTTCTATGGTCGATACAATGACCTTGTCAGCAAATACAATTTATCATTGAGTCAAATGCTGACTGACGTTTTTCATAGTAATTGTTAGTCCATTATTTATAACCTGAATTGATGACGGATTTTCCCCTTATTTCCCGATCAGCAGGGGATTTTCACTCCTCCATGGCACCTGATCCCACCTCTAATGTTTCAGAGGTCCGTGTTTGCTCTGCTCCTATTTTGTATTGTTTAATGGACTTTGATATTGAATACTGTTCGTTATCTCCATATCCTTCTTATGCGTTTTCAAAATTATGGAGAGAAGACCCAGAGATAGAAATTTTTGGGGAAAACATGTTTGAAAATGTATCATTTTGTACCAAATGTCTAATCTAGCCTAATTTGAAGTCATTTTCAAGCAAATCAAAACTCACTATCGGGAAATTATTTTCCTTTCCCAATTAACAGGAACCCGATAAATAAAAATAATGTTAAAATTTCATGTGACATGCCGATAAAATTTTAACTTTTCAAGTACGCCCAGATTCCTGCCGAATGCCAATCAAAAGCGCCCTCGTTCTTTGGTTTCAAAGCGTAAAACACTGTAAAAGGCTAAGTGGCAAATGAAGAAGACCGGGAAAAAAAATAATATTAAATAACGATCAATTAATGTAAATTTATCACATTTACAATATGATCTAGAGGAAGACGGTTGAAATGTTCGACATTCAATGTAAAAGGACATTCATGAATCACATCGTTGAATTTTTCCCGTCGTATCTCTAAGACTGGGTACTTCCTTCGTTTCAAACCGGCAAGATCGGAATACGACACCAGCGAACCTTCGCCGTTTAATTGAAGGAACAATCCCGGTTTACAAAAGGTATGCAGCGCATTCGGCGTACATATGTTTGAAAAAAGAAGTCCTATCATAAATATGAATATGCAAGAGTATTTCTAAAACGAGGTAAATTGTTGACAAGCAAGTTGATGAAACAAGAATATCAGCAGTCTCGTTTAAAGTCATCATTTCGTAAGTTCTATGGTCGATACAATGACCTTGTCAGCAAATACAATTTATCATTGAGTCAAATGCTGACTGACGTTTTTCATAGTAATTGTTAGTCCATTATTTATAACCTGAATTGATGACGGATTTTCCCCTTATTTCCCGATCAGCAGGGGATTTTCACTCCTCCATGGCACCTGATCCCACCTCTAATGTTTCAGAGGTCCGTGTTTGCTCTGCTCCTATTTTGTATTGTTTAATGGACTTTGATATTGAATACTGTTCGTTATCTCCATATCCTTCTTATGCGTTTTCAAAATTATGGAGAGAAGACCCAGAGATAGAAATTTTTGGGGAAAACATGTTTGAAAATGTATCATTTTGTACCAAATGTCTAATCTAGCCTAATTTGAAGTCATTTTCAAGCAAATCAAAACTCACTATCGGGAAATTATTTTCCTTTCCCAATTAACAGGAACCCGATAAATAAAAATAATGTTAAAATTTCATGTGACATGCCGATAAAATTTTAACTTTTCAAGTACGCCCAGATTCCTGCCGAATGCCAATCAAAAGCGCCCTCGTTCTTTGGTTTCAAAGCGTAAAACACTGTAAAAGGCTAAGTGGCAAATGAAGAAGACCGGGAAAAAAAATAATATTAAATAACGATCAATTAATGTAAATTTATCACATTTACAATATGATCTAGAGGAAGACGGTTGAAATGTTCGACATTCAATGTAAAAGGACATTCATGAATCACATCGTTGAATTTTTCCCGTCGTATCTCTAAGACTGGGTACTTCCTTCGTTTCAAACCGGCAAGATCGGAATACGACACCAGCGAACCTTCACCGTTTAATTGAAGGAACAATCCCGGTTTACAAAAGGTATGCAGCGCATTCGGCGTACATATGTTTGAAAAAAGAAGTCCTATCATAAATATGAATATGCAAGAGTATTTCTAAAACGAGGTAAATTGTTGACAAGCAAGTTGATGAAACAAGAATATCAGCAGTCTCGTTTAAAGTCATCATTTCGTAAGTTCTATGGTCGATACAATGACCTTGTCAGCAAATACAATTTATCATTGAGTCAAATACTGACTGACGTTTTTCATAGTAATTGTTAGTCCATTATTTATAACCTGAATTGATGACGGATTTTCCCCTTATTTCCCGATCAGCGGGGGATTTTCACTCCTCCATGGCACCTGATCCCACCTCTAATGTTTCAGAGGTCCGTGTTTGCTCTGCTCCTATTTTGTATTGTTTAATGGACTTTGATATTGAATACTGTTCGTTATCTCCATATCCTTCTTATGCGTCAAGATTGAAAACCGAAAACAATTTGAAAAGATTATTTGACCATCATATTCTTCAAACATTACTTGTAGCATCATTTAAAATAATGAAGACCATGAAACTGCGTCTTCAAAGACATGTGCAAAGATTCATAACCGCGAAGATCTTATCAACAGTAAGTGAAAAATTTGTCGTATATCGCATCAACATTACATTCAGAGCTTGCACTCTTCTCTATTCCAAGACAAATTCAATAATTATTATAATCTAAGGGGTATGCAAGACAATACATGTACTAGAGATAAAATCGTAGAAATTTATTTGCTATCTTATAGAGGAATTCGCGCAAAATGTTTCAACCGTTGAAAATACTCGTTATATGCTAGGTAAGACCTTTATATAATTTTGAAATGAATTTTGCAGGTTTAGATTTGTTTTTCACGTCAGCTTTTTAAGGTCAGACGACACGTTCCTCAAATTTATATATAATTTTTCCTAAGAATTTGTCATTGAAATTTAGGTACTTAAACAAGTTTCCTCACAATAAATTAGGGTACCTTACCAGGCATTTGGACAAGATACCTCAGGCTATATTTCTTATATAACTATAACATAACGCCTATTGGTACTAGTAATCTTCTGAATGGCCTATATCACAATTTTTAGTGTACTTATATTTAAAAACATTTTGAAAACTATCTAGAAATCGGAAGAGAATGACAAATTTGAAAGCTTTTTTATATAATACTAAGAGATCTAGATACAAAGCATAATTATATTTAAGGAACGTGTCGTCTGACCTTAAAGATCTGTAATTTCTCAAACTTCTTAAGAATACCGGGTACTTCAATAAAAGCCTGTTTCCCAAATTATAGCAATGTACCTACCCTGATAGGATGAAAAGTACAAGTTGTAAAATCATCAAAGACATCTAGTACTTCTACATATGTATTTATTAACCAATTGTCTTCTTTGTGTCCATAGTTGAAATAAATGCCCTCTATGTACCTCTCATCTATCGGAAGAGAGAAGTAAGTTAACAACAGATTATCTTTTTTCAGGTAAAAAAAAACATGAATTGGCATTTACTAAAATTGTAAAATAAGTCATCAACGTGCTAGATACAAATTGAAATAACGCCTTGAATTAATTCAGAGATAACTTGCTGCCTTGGTATAGGAGCGTCTTCTCCTTGGTTTGGGAATCTTCTTGAAATAACCGGAAACTGATCTGTTCCTTCCAGTCTATCTCTTTATTGATTTTTTTTCTAAAACCTTCATCTTTCCATGCATTGATGACCACTAATCGATTACCATCTGAAAAAGCATATATTTTTTTTACAGAACAATGAAACATTTGGAGAAAAAAAATGAACCACCCGTATTGATGTTCGCCAATTACATGTATACAGATTGTAGAATTGTGGACTCTAGAAACGAAAATGTGGTTTTGCTATTATCTATGATGTATATTTTCATTTAATTGCATTAATCATTTAAGGGTTTTTTTCCCAGAAGAATTGCAACAGATTGTGTATATGTGCTTTTTACTACCACAAATAAATTGACGTGCATGGTTTATCGACTTAAAGAAAAATGTCCCTCCTGTTTATAAGGACAACCATTAAGGAGACTGGTGATAGATACTGGTGTAATTCGTGTTACCTTTGGTTGTATCGCATCTACAGTATCCATCATACGGAGGATTCGTCGTCTCCAGGATCAACTGCATTTCTGCCCACCTGTCGTCTGATATGTTCATCCTCATTGTCAGCATGTAATACGACAAACGACGGAAGGAATTGGCTTTTACGAAGAATTTCTGTTCCGAGGGATCTAGAATGTATTAGAAACAACTTACAGCAGCATAAAATCACAAGTTAAACCTCTGCTGGGAAATACCGTATAACGGGTATTTTTTACGTGCTGCGAATTTTTACGAGTTTTATAAATCCTAAAATTTAAACGCATAAAATTTAACATAATTAATAAAACGGCTCGTGTAAATTTTCAACATCGTATGTGTAAAAGTAATGCTAATTGCCATTAAGCTCACTCCCTGGAGGCTATATGATTAGTGTACCGCTGGTATTTTGAGCACTTTAATTTCAATCATCAATTGGGATCATACAGGTAAATCTCAATTAACTTGTATAAATTATACAAACATAGTCAATTAATTAATCAGTTAGACCTACCTGGTTACTCTTTTTTAGGGTAGTATTTTTAGGAGACGCATAACTTCTGATAATGACTTAATAATTACAGGTCTTCCAATTATATCCATGTTTTCAATCTTTTACACTTTATTCTGTTTCATTTGCTTTGAATATTTTTAAAACTTCGACTTCTTATTACACTGCACATGTATACTTTCACTTTAGTATTGCTATTTTGAGTTGCGAAAAACACCAGACGAGCACGTGGTGTGCCTAGCTATGTGTTTTATAAAACACGAATAAAATGAAGACACATTGTTTATGTATATTAAGGTAAATGATGAAAAAAATTATACATAATGTAATTTGTTGCATTGTTTATATTGTTATAATTTGATAAATCTCTCTCTCTCTCTCTTAGTCTTACATCGGGTTTTCGGACACATTATTTGTACGTAAACGCATTCAAAGTGCTAACAATCAGTGGTCTGAAATTTTACATCTGATGATTTTTATTTTTACGAACATGTTCAATTCGTAAAAAATTAACGCGTAAGAATTTAAATCACCCTTTTTTGACCAAAATTCGTAAAAAAAAATTACAGCAGTAAAAATTACCCGTTATACGGTATTTCTTTATGACTTTTTAAGTGGGCTTAGGTACTGTACATGCTGAATAAGACACCTACCTGTTTCTAACCAATCTTCCCAGTCGTTTATTTGGCTGGTTGTTCTTGTTGTTGGATCGAATTCCATTAACTTCCAGCTATAGACAATCTTTGCTAGATCGCTGGCAGTACATGTTATACACTCTGCTCGTAAGGACATGACTAGAGATGTGGCCACTTTAGGTTTACAATTTAACAAGCATCTGTAGATGATGTTGAAAAGGTAAGTTTCAACCAAAATTATTAAGACAACCAGTTTTTCTGCATACAAATTACAGAATTTTCCTAGACTAAGCAACAACTTTTGGCGACTACTTAAAAATATGGGAGAAGCGATGTTCTGGACATTCAAATGCAAAAAGAGAGAAATATTGCAACATTTACATCATGAAAATGACATAATAAAGAAGAAATTACAAGTACTTTCGTAGTTCTTTCAGAGGTACGATTACTTACTCAATGTTTATATCTGGAAATGTATCGCTGGAATAAGTAATAGAGCTAGAATTCGGAAATATGATCTGGATTCTTTGTTGGTAAATGTTTTCTGCGTCCAGTATAGTTACTTTGACGGAGACGATATACCCTACAGCTTTCGTCTGATGATTCGGATCAGTGACCACTTCCGCAAAACCCGTGGTAGTCTCCGAGAAAGACGAACACTGACTGTTTTCAAACAGCTTGATCACAAGGTTCCAGGCTTCAGCTTCCCATGCCATCATATCTGAGATATTAAAACTTGAAATTTTTTCTGCCTCAGTTGTCAAATCCACGAGGTGTTTGTCGAAATCCCGAAGTGTCGAGATGGTAAAATTCTCCTTAGGCAGTCTGTATATTAACTGATTTAGTTCTGTCAAAACCTCCGACATAATTCGTAAATGTCTGCTCAGAGATTTCATACTGGGGAGGAACTCTGTCTCTATCATATCTGTTTCTTGTTTTGTAATGTTTGGCTCCAGTTTAAGCAATGGTAATCCATTCTTTATATCTGTATAGCCTCTTTGTGCAACTTCTCTATGGGCTAATATTTCTTCAATATAGCTATTGCTAGTAAAATCTTGAAGCAAGTAATAAAGTTCGGCGCTCATCACATTGTCGAGGAAACATGGATTCGGAATTCTGTTTTTCTTCCTCGTAAATGCTGAATAATCTTCACAGCTTTGGGGATTGGTAATATTTGTTAAGTTTAAATATCTGTAAGTATTATTAAAATACATAATATTTGTCTGAGTAGCAAGGCTAAGATATGTCTCAGACATTACACCTAAGCTTTGTATATAATCCCACGATACTGTTACATTAGCTAAGAATGTGAAAGATTCGGGAATAACAAATGTCATCAACATTTCTAAAGAATCCGTCGGAAATTCCAGACAACTCCACGAAAACTTCAGACCATCCCTGTACCCGGGTCCCTTCGTAAGATCATAAGATCCACTCCAGGCATCAAGCGTGGTTTTCCCGGGGCCCGACATTCTCCCCGACCCACCCTGAATAATGACATTAGGTGGAGGCAACTGCAGTTTGAAGTACATGTATCCCTCCACAAATTCATACGACCCTGGGTAATACTCAATTCTTACAAAAAGTCTATACAGGCCAAACGGGAACGCCCCCGGGCGTATCTGAAAAAGTGATGCTTCCGCCACATAGGTCAGAGTCTCGTTTTCAGAGTGTTCATCGCATAAGAACAAAGTCCAGTTTTTGTAAAGGTTTGGCACATCACACGTTATTTGTGTTTTTGGCAGAACCTCTATGTTGGCTGACGAATACAATACTAAAGGATCATCTTTTGTCATGTAATTCCCTCCAAAAACTGATCCCACTAAACATGGTGGAAACTCTGAAAATAATTTATAACCATTACTTCTAAATTCGTTTATCTAAACACATACTTGGTTCCAAACAATAAGGTATTTTCATTTTTTTAAATGTCTCTTTGCAATAACTCTACATCACACAGCAACAAACAAACAGACAAAATGGATACATTTTGCAAAAAGACATTAGAATTGCCCTTTAAGTTAAATGTTGATCTCTGATGAAAATAATTGTCTGAGTGGTCGCTATGTAATTACGCAAGGATTCTTCGGGGAAATGTGAATACTTTGTGGAGCATAAATAAATTTTTCATATATATTTGATTTAATGATAAATGTATGAAATGTTATCAAAATTTCAAAAATTTCAAAAAACTAAAAGACTTAGTGTCTGTAAAACATGTGACAGAAATTATAAATAATTTCTCTATCCTTGCTGGTCCTAAACTAAACTTGCATAAATCTGAATGTATACTCCTAGGACCTTTAAAAGACACTTGTAAAAATGTACATGGAATAAATGTTACAAATGATCCAGTAAAAACACTTGGAATTTATATAGGACATAACAAGAACCTCTGTGAGGAAAAAAATTGGAATGAAAAAATAAACAAGATTGTTGACACTATAAAAGCATGGGAAAAAAGAAAATTAACTATTTTTGGAAAGAAAGAAATTGTTAATAATCTCATTATTTCAAAAGTTCAATATGGAGCAAGTATTCTGCCAAATCCACCTGAAGAATATTTCAAGCAAATTAATAGAATAATCTATAACTTTATATGGAATGCTAAAGATAGAATAAAAAGGAATACCCTTATAGGAAAAGAGGAGGAGGGTGGTATTAATATCTTTGATGTTGAAACAAAATTTCTCTCTGCGAAAGCTTCTTGGATTCCAAGAATTCTCAAATCTAACAATAGTTTAGTGTCCTTTATCCAAAATATTCTTAGCAAAGAGAATTTAACTCTTGACTATTTACTCAAAACAAATGTGCAAGATATTACACATTATCATGATTTAAACTTGCTACCTTGTTTCTACAAACAGGCTTTTTGTGCATTTAATAAATGCAAAAAACAAAAAGATGTAGAAAAAATGTCAACTGACGAGTTTTTGTCTTTACCTATTTGGAAAAATACATTATTTATGCATAAAAACAAACCAATATTTCTATCAAACTGGATAAAATCAGGTGTTTTATATACAAAAGATCTTTTTGATATAAATGGAAGACTACAAGATATTTCATACTTTTTAGAAAAAATTCAAGATAAGAGAAACATATTCTGTGAATATTTAATAGTGAAATCTGTGTTTAATAAGTACT
>PRKT01000018.1:1097652-1173267 GCA_003671525.1 Saccostrea glomerata | reverse complement strand
TTTTTTTTCTTTTTCAATGTTATATTAGTTAAAATTATATTATTAAGATGAATGTACATATAAATAAACCATGATATTCAAAGAGCCATGATATATGCAATACTGTAATTTGAAACGCTAGATATTTCATATATTATATTTATTTTTAATATGAAATGTTTTTCAATGAAATATGTATAACAACAATGATGAATAATCATGATTTTTCTTTTTCATTACTCTTTCAAGATTGTGTAAACTTTTGTATATTAAACATTGAATATAAATATACCGATCCAGGGAGCTCCTGGCACCCCAGGTGACGTATTAACAGAGGGCTTCTGAGGAAGTTTTACCTCAAACTTTGTTGTATGAAATAAATCTTTTATTAAAAAAAAAAAAAAAAAATTTCAAAAATTATAAAACTGATTTATTGAAAACAAAACAAAATACGTTGCAAATTCAGACATTGAAAAAAAGACAGTTTGGCAGACAGACAGACAGACGGACGGACGACGTGCATTTTTGTTTTCAAATGGGGTCTCCTGATCTCTGGAGCTTAAATAAGGCCTTTGATATATTTGGGTTTTTTTTTTCATGAAGCTTACCTTCACATTCGGCATCAGATGTATTACTTCCTGGACAGTAAGTGGCTAAAACCCCACAAGGACTGGGATTCGTACATTCCCTGGTTCTGTTTTTTACTCCATGGCCCATGGGGACAGAGCACGAGGAGTAATTAGACCAAGCTGTCCATGCTCCATCACGGTATTTAGCTGAATGGATAAATGAGGAAATTAAGTATTCCACGGAGCTTTTGACAGTTTTAATCCTATACATAGATATTAAGATTGGAAAAGTTCAAGCAAGAAATCTTACTAATGTAGACACTTACTAATAATTTGAGCTTAAATCTGTGCGGGAGTGAATCACTGCTGGGAGTAAATCACTCCCGCACTTGCACCTTTACTTCTAAGGAATTGTAGCACATGGAGATAGCTACTGTACATCATAGAATTGGTCGCTTCTTTATTAAACATATATTATTGGCAACACACTTTGAAATAGTCTTTCGGTTTTGTGAATGTAGAGGCTCGCTCTCCAGTCGCACCGCTATTGTTTTCAACTCTTGCTATATGTAACTCCCTAACACTGTCTCGCCATACTCCCACTCCCTCGCCACTCCCACTTTCTCTCCATTCTTTCTCCCTCTTTCTCTCTACTCCTTCTCTCTCTACTCCTTCTCTCCCTCTTTCTCCAATCCCATTCTCTCTCCACTCCCTCCCCCTCTGCATTCCTTCTTTCTTTCTCTCCATTCCCTCTCTCTCTCTCTCTCCACTCCTTCTCCCCTCTCACCACTCACTCTCTCCGCTCCCTTTCTCTTCCCATTCTCTCTCTCCCCACTTCCTTTCTCCCCCCCTCTATCTCTCACTCTCTATCCACTTTATCTCTCTCTACACTCCCTCTCTACACTCACCCCCTTTCTCT
Organism: Saccostrea glomerata; assembly: GCA_003671525.1. Classification (NCBI taxonomy): domain Eukaryota; kingdom Metazoa; phylum Mollusca; class Bivalvia; order Ostreida; family Ostreidae; genus Saccostrea; species Saccostrea glomerata. The sequence goes on along the minus strand of PRKT01000018.1, from coordinate 1,171,800 downwards.
CCATGCCCCCTCTCTCCACTCCTTCTGCCCCACTCCCTCTCTCTCGCCTCACTTCCTCTTCCCTCCCTCTCTCTCTCTCTCTCTACTCAACCCCTCTCTCCCTGTCTCTCCCCATTCCAACCCCCACTATCTCCCTCTCCCCACTCCAACTATCACCCTCCTCACTCCCCTCTCTCTCCCCACTATTTCCACACATGTTCCCTCTCTCTTTCTTTATTTTTTTTGTCCGCCTGATTCAGTTACTCTTTACTTCCATCAAAAAAAATCTATATATTCATAATATATAGATGTTTCAAAGTTTTTACAATAAAATTAATATAAAAAATTCTTATTCTACAATAAAAAGGAAAATTTTATCGTTTAAAAAAAAAAAGAAATTATAGAATTTCTTTTCTTGATCTTTTTACTTCAATTTTGATTCAGGAAACTTGTTTATTTTTAAATAAAATATATGATATATAAAATTATAAGGGCGATTACTTCAAACAACGGTAAATACTACATATCCGTTCACAATTCGATCATATGCGGTAAATGTTTGTGCATTTAATTTTATATGCTTGAAGAACAATATTTATATGCTTACATGTATTGCATGCCAGGAACATGATATATCCACTTGAAATCTCATTTTGGATATTATTTGTTGAACCCTTATGAGAAGTATAATAGATGATCGACCAATGCCCTACATTATCCACATATAGAGAGGTTAAAAATAGTTAATTCTTATTTGACATGGTATGGAAGTAGAGTTTGACAATCTTTATCTTTTTCCATGATATGCATTCATTTTACTTAAATTCTATATTTTTATAATTTTTTTCCTGTTCAAACGTTGTGATGTTGCATTGAGTGTTAAAAATGCACTTGCAACACCACTCCATCGTTTTTCTACCCATTACCCGGTATTTCATATTTTCTTATAGCATATTTATAAAATTTCGTTTGGTGTTTAATTCAAATAGTTATACGTACTGTTAATTAAACTACATGTTATCTTTATTTGTAGCATGGTTCTACTCTACTAAATATGGACTTCCACTAAACGTTTTTGAATGGACAATGTTAAATAACCGTTTGGCAATCGGCGTAGTTTGAGTAACTGTTCACCTTATTACAGGTTCTGGTCATGCCTCTGAGAAAATTAAAATCATTCAATAAAGCAATATGGTCATACAATCAAAAGGAGACTAAATCAATTTATAGGCTTAAAATTGTTAAAAAGTTGCCTCCGTCACGTTCAAACTACATGTATGTGTATGCATGTGTATGTGCAACTTAGCTTTCCTAAAAATCTTGTCTGATGTGATGTCTTACACTGTATGTTAAATTACATGTAAAAGGATATGATTTTTTTTAAACCGTCAATTCTACGGGTTTTTCCTTTTTTTTCTTTTTAATTTTTATACTGTACATGGAATATATTGTAAATGTACAAGAGGGTTAGTTTTTGAAAGGAGACAAATAAGAATATCCTTGGACCCAGGCTGTATATAAAAGGGGTGGGGAGGCTGTTCACAAGCAATATATAGTTGTGTTGTCAATTACTTCTCATGCTTTCCAGTTGATAGGTAAGATAGTATGAAGATTTCAAGATCGAATTATCACAAGAATTTTATTGAACGACTTGATCACTTGTCTTGGTTCTAATGATGCCTGACATGACGTCATAAAATTATAGAGATAAAGTTTGTAAATCGTAAAAACTCAAAGGAAGTATGGTTGTGAAAAGGACTGGAGGTGATGAGGAAGGAGGCAGTAAACATGCTAGAAATTAGAAATTCCCTGAAAAAAAAATGATGCCCGCAGACTTTATTTACGACGGCCGAAGACAAACTGTTTGGTTCGAGAAGTCGACAAAGCGCTTTTGCCCCCCCCCCCCCCTCAAAAAAATTCAATAATTTGCTTATATACCTTTTACATTTTAAATCATGATGTAAAATTCCTTTATCTACAACTCTAACGAATGCAAATAAGATATAGCTGACCCCACCCACCCTCTGAAGTAAGCGGTCCAATATCTCATCGACACTCACTCTGCGGTCAAACATCGATTTTTTAAGCTTGCTCAGTAAAACTTTTGAAGTGATCGGCTTTTTTAGTATATAATTATATGACAAAATTTTTAAAGGAATGAGAAATAAGTATGTGAAAAAAGTTTATTCAATAATAATATTTCCAAATTAAGATGACGAGTACCAAAACAAGTATAATTCACTATCGTGCATAGACCACAGAGTTCTTGGATTTCCAAATACGGAATAATATTTCTTAAAGTCAATATTTTATATTTTATGTATTTCAGTATCAAAACTATTCAATGCTTTTTTTTATTGTTTAAAAACAGTTTTAACGTGTAGAATAGACCCCTTTTTTCGTATTTCCCTTAAGTTACAATTCCTTATGAAGGACTGAAGTGTTTTCTTTTAAATTTCATTACTTGCGTTCTTGTTGTCGAAGTCTCCGTCACAGTTTTTCCCGCCATAAGCCGGAGCTGGGTCATTACATTTTCTGACTCTGTAAAACTCTTTGTTAACGCAGCCCCAGGACCCCCACGAGCCCCAGACTCCGTCAACTGTAGAAAGCAAAATATATATATATAAGCTTATCTATTCATAATGCGATCATAATGCGATCCGGAAAAAGGTCTATTTATTAAGCTCTTGGAATTTCTTTCTTGGTGTGTTTAAAGAAAATCAACAAAATATTAAAAAAAAATAAATATATATTATAATTGACCAACCAGGTAAAAAGCAGGTGCGTGTCTCGTTATTTGGACAAGAACAGTTACAGGCATTCCAGTCGGCGACCACACCCCAGTCGTCCAGGCAATCCCGGGACCTCAACATCTCGCCCTTTTTGCCCCCAGTTCCAGAAACATCGATGCATGATCCCCATGTTGACCACTCAGAAAGTGTGTAATTCGATAGAACTGTGAAAGAAATGAACGCTTTTCTTTGAAAATTACGGTTTTAAGTTAAAAAGTTAATGTTTGTCACGATATTTGGAATAGAAGGAGAAATGAATTTTTTTCACCGTTGTATAATACATGTTTAATAATTATTCTGTTAATGCATAAACTAAGAACTGCACTGATGTTGAAAATTAATGCATAAAATGTTTCCGTTCCGAATAACTACATTGTAGTTAATTTTGGAAATCAAATGCAAGAGAGAAATTATCATGTTTAAGTACATCATTGTTTCTTATTTTCCATAAACAGGAGTTAATCTTTACATGAATATTTATAAGGGTCCAATCAACTCTTGTTAATGATTGAAGAATATTCAAATAAAAATGTATAAAAAATAAAATATTTTACTTTTGTTGAAGTTGATTATTAAGTATTACCTTGCGGGACAACTGACTGCGAAACAACGGCAAAAAGAGAAACACATAATACAATTTTCCAGACTAATTCCATAATTTATTGCGAATCGCACTTTAAAATTACATCTTTAAAAATCCCGTCAATCTTGGTACATCTTATTTTACAAACTGGTAATTTTGACCATTTGCAATGCTTTTACCATTAAGCTAAATTCAATAGTTATATTGATTATTTGTTCAGTAATTTTGAATGCAAATTTCAAGTGACTAAATTTGAACACAAAAGCAGTAGGATGCCGAAAAAATTCATTTATCAAAACTAAAGCTACTTAGCAATAAAAACAAATCCCCATATACGTAATGAATTTGCAAACAGATTAAAATGACCAGAAATTGAGACTGAAGCTGAAAGCCAATCTCGCTGGATGACTTTAAATACATTGTTTATTTGTTCACTCTCGGACCAATACAATACCAGTGTCCGACTTGCGTCCCTGGGACGTATAGATTTTTAGAGTGAAAAACAATTACAGAGATCAGAACCAAAGCTTGTTTTTCCAATGTTAATAAAATTGTCACATTTGCCGTAACAAATCCACGATTGAAATTTATTGTGAAAGTGTGTTTTCATCCATTACAGCGGGTATTAATCATAGCATTTCAATGAATGATCCAAATACGAGTTGAACTGAAAGTGTATTGGGTGATACTGAAATAAAAGTACCGGGTTATATATAGAGCGCCAAATTATCATAACTCAATGAGATTACTATCATTTCATTTGATGCAAGCAACAAACCAATAAAAGATATCATCAAATAATTTAATATTTTATTAATACAACGTACTTTTATTCTTCTAATTAATACACAAATTAATGGAGTACAAATAATCCTCATCATGCAGCAGACAGGATAGGCACTAATTAAGATTCTATAGATAACTTTTTAGACACTAGTATAGTTTTCCATAATGATTACAATTATCTTTTAAAATGTATTTTGAATGTTTCCCATAGATATACTGTCATTTTGAAACATCCAATCCATTCTATAAAAAAAACTTGAAGTTATACCGGATGTTTGCCACATCGGTGTAACATTTAGGGAATAAATTTCTATATAACTATAAGTATTGTATATATAATTCATTGTTCTCTTTTGATTTGATTTTTATGATGTATTGCTTGACCCATGTGGGTGTATTATGCAATAAGTATTATATTAATTAGAAAAAGACATCGTACGTTATTATTAGCGTTCTGGAATACTAGCAATGAAGTAAACCATACATGTATAACAGAGAATTCACATGTAAATAATTATCCAATAAGCCGTAAGGTTAGACGATACGTTCCTTAAATGTATGCTTTGTAAATTTTCAAAATGTATTTGAAAAATTATTTTAAAAATTTAATTGCCTTTTTGATTTCTTATCATGTTTCTAATTGTCTTTAATAAATTGAAACACCTCAAAAATGTGATATTGGCAAAAACGTATTTTCCCAAAAGGATTATATAGGAAACACTACCCTCTGCTATCTTGTAGTACAAATGCTTGGTAATGTGCCTCAATTTATTGCGAGTAAACATGTTAAAATCGAAAAAATTCAATGAAAAAATCTGGGGAAAAATTGCATATTATTGAAGAACGTATCGTCTGTCATTAAGCCTTTTCACAAGGAATACACATGTGAAATATATGTGGCCCGTTTTTTGGTACTTAATTATTGCCAAAAAGTGATATCACCTATTCAAATAGGTGATATCACTTATTCAATTGGTGATATCACTCATTCAATTAATATCACCTATTCGAATAGGTGATATCACTTTATGGCAGTGAATACCAAAATTATAGTGGGGTATTTTTTTGTGGAGCAATTATTTTCGGGTTTTTATGATTTTTTCCTTTTGTGATCATGATAAATAAGTGTAATAAAGATAATTTGTGAAGAAAAAATGTCCATGCAATAAGCCCCGGGGTGGGGTGGGTTCCTGCCCACAAGTATATGTGGTTGGGAACTGTCCACAAGCACATTTGAACAACGGAAAGTTTTCTCCCTTTTACAGTTAAACAACGGAATATCTTGCCAGATTATATTATATATTCTCCGGGAATCATGAATATCATCATTCAAGAGTCTTTTGAAATCCTACTTTTACAGAATATATAATTAGATTCATTTCATTTTGGGATAAAAAGATACAATTTCATATTAAACTATAAGATAACGAAGAAGACAAGTAATTTGATGGCAGATTTGTATGGTCCAAAATATCAAAAGGAGTTCACATACCTATTTTAGGAAACTATAAAGTCTCAATGGATGCGCTGTTTGTGACGGGGAGATGTAGAGTAGGACAAGGCACAATGTTGCAGGTGAAAATTTTCCTGAAACATCTGTACATTCATCCTGAGGACGGTATCGTGGGACCTGGGACCATTGGGGACTCAGGACTCCTGGCATTTGGAGGGCATGGCCACGGACTCTACACCTTTCTCCTCATCAAGTTAGAAAATATCTTGTCTATGCTATAATAATAACCTTGTAGGCCTAATAATCAATGGCCCTTTTCACAAAAGATCTTACGACTAAGACTAAAATTACAACACTCCGTAATTTTTTATTTAATAGAGATATTTTTTCTAAAAAATTATTTACAATGTAATCATAAAGTATTAATAAAATGTAATAAAAAATTAAGATATTTGTAGCTTAGATATTTGTTGGTAGAATAAGGGGAAATTTTGGTCTTTGTCAGTCGTAAGAATTTTTGTGAAAAGGGCCACAGTATTAAATTAATATTGTTATTATTGAAGTATGGAATTTTTTAAATCAATGAACAGCTAACAAAGAGAAAAGTGCCTAACCGACTCCATGCTACGTTCTGGAATCGGAACAGCAGCGGAATTTGATCGGGATCGGCCTTCACAGACAACAATCCTTGGTAACCAATAAATGAATAATTTATTTTCATTCTATTCTATTCATTCAGTTATAAAACTTTTTGTGAATTATTTTGTAAGATAAGAACATTTTTGCCAAGTTAAGAAACTTAATGATCTCTCTGTGTTTGGTTTATTTGATAAATTTTGTGAATTAAACGGCAGACTTTCGCATCTAATGTAAACAACATGGCGGTCATAACAAGGGTTCCTGAGAAAAATCTATGGGAAGAAATATGTAAAGGTAAAGCTTAAGCCTTATAGATTACATTTTAAACACTTGAAATAAATTTACCCTAACGCAATTGTTATTTTCGTTGTATTATCAAACGGTTGATCAAATTGAATGTTTTTGAAATCTAGAATTCGCTGCAAGATCTGCCCCAGCACGGTCTGAAGATGAAATGTCAGTCAAAACAGAGTACCAGGATTTTGATCCTGCCAAACACAACCCTGTTTTCTATGGAAAAATGCATGAACGTGTAGAGGTCGACGCTGATGTGATGAAAGACACAGACGCCTCTGCCAGTCACCCCTCATGTGTGGGGTACACATTTACAGATAAACCTCCCGAAACTCCTCAGTCACCTCCCCCAACACCACCTCATAAAGATACATGTAAGTAAAGAATACCATTGAATAGGTATAGTGTTGATGGAAGTAGATTGAGCATTCTATCATTAAAATGATATTGTTTTATGGACCTGCATTGGTGAGGCCTGACACACTGTTAGATTATTCTAACTATGATAAATGCACATCATCTCCTGCCACTGTGTAGAATCCACTTACAGCTCTCTTCTACCTCCTGGCTGCTTATACATGTATTGTGGAGTTAATTTAATTTGTAGGGAGGGTCACTATTTATGGGCAAGCCAAATTTTACTTATCAGTGCGGACATGAGTTTGTGGGTTGCTTGTATGGAAGATTCAATGAATTATCATTTTTACCCCCCAAAAAAATGTATGATAAACTTGTGGTAAAGGTGACCCACAAAATCCACGAACATTAATCCCCCATGAACAATGATGATTCCACAGTAACAGCGTATCTTTGATTATTCCTCTGTGGTTTGACATCATGTTAATTCAATGAAAATAGTTGGCCATGAGAAGTGATCATTCTTTCTGGCCATGACTTTATATTATTGACAGTATGGAGAGTAAATGACATATCTATTTTAATATTTTTTGGAAGTGTTTACCCGATTTTTTTTTTTTTTTAAATTCAAAGCTATGAACTTTGGGATCAATGTGATTCCTAAATTAGATGATTTCATTTCATTTTTTTTATAATTATATAATTAATGAAGTATACTCCAGTATCATACTCGAATCTAAATGTTTTGGCATACTGACCTGGGAGCTCCGGTGATAAACCCATTTTCACTAGAGGTTAACGTTTTATTTTGGGTGATCATTTTTATATGTACAAAATTTTTGTTTCTTCTTAATAGGTACACCTAGGGAGTTTTTAGAACATTATGTGTTTCCATGGTTATTGCCGGCATTAGAGGATATGCTAAGGCAGGCAAAGAAAGAAAAATGTTTAGAGGCAAGTATTTCTTAAAGTGTTTTACCTTATTTGTTTAAATTTGAGTAGGTGGTCAATTGATTTAATCCATTTCGATTATATTAAGTGTGTAATGATAAGATTGTTACTTTGTATCAATTTAAGCATGATTTTGAAAAAAAGATCAATGTTTGTAAATTTACAGAGGAAAAGAACAGCATTTAATGCCATGGACTACCTCACTGAGCATTTGTACAGGTGAGCTTCATTTGTCTTTATCATCAAAATTAGATATTAAACTTATTTTTCCTGTTTTAAGATATCATACATATTTTTCCTGTTTTAAACTTCTCAGTCATTTTAAAATAAGAGAATAATTTTCTTGAATTTTTAGAAATAATCCTAAGTATGATGACAGGCAAGACATCAAGTTTGAGAAGATTCCATTTGTTGCAAAGCATTGGGAAACTCAGTAGGTGTCATATTCAGATTGTGTAAAATGAAAGTGAACGCTTTTAAATAATTGTATAATCAAAACAGGCATAAAAAACACCAAAATTCTGAAATGACGGAATTCCATTTCTAAGCATTCAATCAATGTTGTCCTTAATTTGCTACTGGATTTTATTTTTGATTCTTTTTTTTTCCTCATTTTAAATGAGAAGGGAATGTTTGTTTGGTTTGATTTGTACCAGCTAAGTGTAATGTATAATGCTTTTGATATATGTAACAGTATTATTAGAATGTTTGCCGTAACAGATTTCTCTCTTGACAGCCCCAGGCCCCCGCTCCCACTCTCCCTCATTTGGACAGAGGAGGAGGCAGCTTTGGTCATTCAGTCACAATGGAGGGGATTTCTGGTCAGTTGTGTAACAGTTACTTTAACAATCCACCTACTGTAAACTAAATTTTATTCACATGCAAGAAATACATGTATTTTCAAGTTTTATAATCTTCTTTAACTGGCAAATATTTCTTGTTGTGAACCGTTTTACGTATTTGTAGAATGTTTGTCTCATTGGTCATAAAATTAATTATCACAAATGAATTAAAAAACTGACAAATCCTGTGTAAAAATCTCACAAATAATTATTGGTTTACAGTACGAGATATTGTCAACAAAGCTTATCTAAATGTTAAGAAATTATTCTGTCAAAATATTTCTTTTATTGATAGAGCTTATTACACAGTACTGTAGGTACATGTTTTACAGTAACTCTTGTGAATACTCTCTTGAATAGGTAAGAAGACAGCCTGAGGTACAAGAACTGCGACAGTGGCAGAGAGAATGGAAAGAGGAAAATGATAATATTAACCAGAAAGTAAGTGAATTCTGGGACAAAAAGATGCCAGACTGGAAAAACCCCACACCTAACGCATCAGAGGACCAACTGAAAGTAGAAAATAAAGAAATCAGAGTGGAGTCACCCACTAAAGTGGAAAATAAAGAAAACAAAGTGGAGTCACCCACCAAACAGAGTTAGAAGTATCCACGGTAAAAGTGGATGTGTTTGAAATGAAATAATGTTAATGTGACACAAACAAGAAAACAACATAAAATTTGCACTTAGATATTTACTGAAAATAAGCAAGTGAATAACTTCAATCAGTTAACCCGATCTTCAGAAATATCAGGATAACTGAAAAAGTATTTATGGTACTCTTTGACAATGTGAAAAAAAAACATAAGAAATTTGTATCTGTGATATGTAAGTTATTACATGTATTGTGAAATTTATTAAATATATATTATACAACAAAGCAAGAAAAATAAATGGATATTGCTGTATAAAACTGTAGCCTACCTTAAAGGGCTTTAAAATACAATCGAACATGCTCATAGTTTAAACAGAAATTTACCAAAAAAAAAAATGAGTAACTGTATGCTGCCTTTCAGTTTTCAAAGACAGATTTAATTATAAATTAAAATAAGCATCAGTCATTAATAAGTTGAGAATGGTACAAATCTCATCATAAGGACCTACTGAAAAGAAATGTCCAGCAACACCTGCAGTGCTTGTTGGTAGGATATGGTCTTGTGTGAAGCCATGATTTTGTGGATGTCGGAATTGCATTGAGTTTCTAGGTATATGTATTTACAAAGCGGCAGACTTGAAATAGTCATCATAACTTATGGGACTTCCTTGTATTCTGCAGCGAATCCTTTCCATGCCACTGTGCTGTCAGTTGTGAAAACCATAATTAAAGTGTCTGATGACGTCACAGTTTTTTGTGGGATCTACAAAGACGATTAATTTTCACTGAATGCAATATCACAATAGAAGCTTGAACAAAATTCTTTACTCAAAATATAACCAATGCTCAACTAATTCATAATGAGTGTCATTTTATTCAATATTTTGTGAGCTAGAGGAATTTTTTTTAAAAAGTTCAGATGCAACGTAATGTACCAAATATTATTGCAATAATCAAATTCCTCTCACATTGAACAAAAAAAAAAAAATCGATGATTTACCTTTGCATCACAGTAATCTCCCAAAAGCTTGGATTTTTCTTTAATACCGTCGTACAATTCAACAACATCGTACCTATAATGCAAGTGTTTTTAAAATAAGTTTTCATTTTACCTTTTTATTTAGATTTTAAAATTTAACGAAATCAGATGATAAAAGAAAAAGTTATTTTCTAAGTAATATTAATTTTGTACCGGCATCCCTCCTTCCCATCTTCTAGATCAAACTTGGAAAACTCAAGACTGACATTAGACCCTGGAGAAGCCTGGATATTCCATTGACACTTTTCATTGTTAGGGTAGTTTGTATCTCCATATTTAGCGTGGGAATAAAAGACCTTTGCCTCCGATGTTGCGTTCAGGTTTCCACCGCAGACTTTGTTAAAGAAACCAAAAAGTAAAATCATAATTTACTTCATGACCAAAAATTATAGTTCGACAAGAGTTAAAAGTTCCATTTTACAAACCAGTAATATGAAATGTCAATGTTTAACTAGAATCAGCACTCGACAGAAGAAATTGTTTTACATTCAATCTACTAGTATTTCTTTTTGATTTTAATTTGTTAAGTTAACATGCTTCTAGAGTTTAATGTTAAAATAGACACCGAGAACAGTTATTAGCAGGCACGTAGCGTCGTTTTTGAAAGGGGGACAGCCAGAGAAAAAAAATTGGGGGGTGGGGGGGGGTGGTAGTGGCCAACTTTTTCAATGCCAACTTTCTTTCACCTCCAATTTTCCCCCATACAATACTACCATTTCCGTGATCTCACTTTACTGAGGTAAAAAATGACTGTGGTAAGAAGTGGAGGGGGGGGGGCAACCAACCTTTCAATGAACATTTTCAATAGTAAAGGAAATGTTTGGAAAAAAGTAGGGGGAGGGGCTGCTGCCCCCTGTTGCTACGTGCCTGATTAGTACTTGAAAGTTTTCTATCATTTTACCCGTAGAATAGCTCGCTTGAAATCCTTTTCTTTGGACGGATTCATCCGATTTGAACTTGATGATCAACTCGTTTTCTTCCGATAAGATATAAGAAGGAACATCGGATATACCCCCGCAAAATTTTCCAAACAGTTTAGTAGGTGTGGTGAAAACTTCAATATAATCGTATTCACATTTATCGTGGGGTTCTATGGAGAATTCATCGAAGGTAATCTTGATACGATGACCCGGAGCTGTCTTAAAGTTCCACTCACAGTTGGATTTGCTGGGGTAGAATTTGGGCCACAAGGGACTTACTATTACACCTTTGTGATTGCGGACATGATGTTTACAACCTTCAGCGTCTAAAATAAAAATATGTCCCGATGCCAATTTCCTATTTCTGTTACTATATTTAGTATCAGTTCTAGGACTATAAAAATAGGTATATGTTATCGTGCAAAAATACCTCAGTCTAATTTAACGAATTTTATTTAAAAAAAGAACAGATAATACTTGTCTTTGACTCTACAATTACTTGTTAATTGATCTGTTCAGAAAGCCATAGTAAACTAACCTTCCTTGCAATCGTGTTTGTTTTCATGAAGTGTGTAACCGTTATGACATGCGCACATGTAACTTCCTATTGAATTTATACAAAGGTGTTGGCATCCACCCTTACGTACGGCACATTCGTCCTTATCTACAAAAGAAACGACAAATAACGTAGCTACCCATTCTAAATTAAATTTACATCAGTAACAACTATTTAGAAAACAGGCGACGCACATGATCGCATCCATTACACGATTCATTTGAATTCAATTTCCATCAAATTGGGGAAAAAGTCAGAGCAATTAAAAAAAAAAGAAAATGGAGGATGGCAAACCAATGAAATATTCAGCCTGGAAACCCGTGTGTTGTACGGAGTCGTCGGAGTTGAACTTGACCTGGAGTGAATTGGACTCGGATGTGATGATAGCAGGAAGATCCGGCCCACAGAATCTGCCGTAAGCTTTGTTGTAGCCATCTCCGCTGTTGATTTCAACATAATCGTACTCACAATCTTGCTAAGAAATGAAACTCTTACTTTTTATCAATATTTTATTGCATTGCAAAATAATGTGACAATGATTAAATTTAATATATTTACATCCACTGAATATTTTCTCCTTTGTTTCTTAAGAAACCCCATTGCGTTCATCACTGCATAAACTACAGTAGGCAGGTCGCCTGTACCGATTTCTTAATCAGTGGCTGTTCCATCAATGAAACGTATAAAGACGTTCGCATCATTAATACAATAATTAATCTTTTTAATCCTACTTTAATTGATTATTTAAACAGATATAAATACAAACAATAAAATGCTTTCTTTGTTTGTTGTTACTGGAATGAACGGTCGCAGCTATTGCTGAAAAAATTTACATAACCCGCTTACGCGGGTTATGTATTTTTTCTGCAACAGCTGCTTCCGTTCATTCAAAGAAAGCATGTTATTGTTTAAATAAACCCAATCATATTAATGTATATTCAAAATTATCATTCTGACATTTTGTGTACCATTACTTGAAGGCAAGATTAGGCTTTCTAATAATTATATCAAACCATCAACTAAAACAAAAAATAACGGGGGAAAATTGACTAGACATTGCACATATATTAGAAATATTTTTGTAGTTCAGGGAGACGTCATACATTTCTTCCTTCAATATCAAAATGAGTGAAGTTGAGTGAGATCTTATACTGGGCTGGAGCCATCACTTGCCAAATGCACGTCTTGGAGGGGGGATACGAGTCCGGGAAAGAAGGACTGAAGATTGTCCCTGTAGACTGTTCCAGGTACCCACCACATGCATCTAAAACATCATTTATAGTCAATCTACTTTTAATTTTAAAAAAAACTTTGATTCACATAGAGAATTGACGCAATACGTCCCCACTAATTTGCTTGAAAAATTATAGGCGCATTGAGTCAATATATATATCTCCTAATTCTTATCCACTGTTACATATAATCTAATAATCAATATACATGTATACACAAGAACAATTAAAGCTGTATGTGAATTTACTTAACAATTTACCCCTTAAATATGCTATTACTAGTACCAGCGACATTATTAAAAGATAAACATGCTCATTGTGTTCCAAAAAGAAAATATCCTCCAACTTTATGTCCCCTCCTCTCTGAGGATTTTATGAAAAATGTACTCACTTTCACACCGTTTGCCATCCGAGTGAAGTTCGAATCCCAGTCTGCAGTCGCATTTATAGCTGCCCATAGTATTAATACAGATCTGTTGACACCCATGAATTCCCAAAGCACACTCGTCAATTTCTTTTTTGCAATGAAGAAAAAAATCCTTAGATCCGCTCACCTCTGTATAGCCATCGTAGGGGAGCGGATCAAAGGATTTAAATAAAATAAGATTCAAGAGTTAGGGATATAATACCTTTAAAGAATTTCAAGAAAAAACCTCTTTTCATAACACTATCATCAGAAAAGAATTTGATATAGATCTGGTTGGATGAGGACAGGATTGTTTTAGGTGCAGAATAACCACAAAGTAGCGCCAAAATGGGAGCCTTCTTGTCGGTGCCATCTCGTACTTCTAAGTGATCATATACACAATCGTCGTGGTTTTCAATCTTTAAAACATATATTGAAATAATGATTAGAATGAAAACAATGCATGTAAGGAAATATCCTGAAAAACGAAAAATATTCAACCATGGACTTGTATCGAAAATAATAAGGAAAGGGGAGAAACGCCATTCAGCAAAAGAAAAATAAAAAAAAATCTCATGAACGAGTTTTAAATGTGCTCACTTCTAGAAAATCAAACTGAAGAGCTACTTTATACTCTTTGGTCACTGTAATCACCCATTCGCACAATCTGTTAGAGTAGTACTCGTCAGGATAATTAGGGCTGGTCAAATGGCCAGCATCCTCGTTGATCAAACCGCCGCATTTGGCTGCAGAGGCAAAAAAGAAAATATTACTATTTATTGTCTTGTATGACAAGGAAGATTTATTACTTTACTATAGTATACTACTTTACCTTCAAAATTTGCTTCAAATCCTGAATCATAGAAATAACTTGAGTGGAATTCTAGCCACAATCTGTTCCCTTTGGATTCAATGGGGAGAGGAACTGTTGTACCGCAATACCGGCCTGGTATACGAATGGACTAATTAATTTGAATGCATGGAATGCTGGATGAATTATGAAAAGAGTACTAAACAAATTAATAAAATTGAAAAAAAATGTACTAGTATGCTAGCAATAAAACGTACCAATTAAAGGCGACTTCTTAAAGTTTCCGTCTCGAATTTCTAGAAAGCTTTTCGAACACGCGTCTGTGGTGTTCCCGGTATCAAGTGAAGTTATATTCAGGAAGAGTGTTTCTCCATAGCCCGCCGAAATCCGCCATTGACACTGTTTGACAACACCTCGCGTTGAGTTAAACGATATAGTTCCCGAAGATTCCTGATGGGTAGCTCCACAAGCTTGAATATTTCAAAAAAAAACTTCATATATTGTAGCTGAACATATTATTGGAATTAAATGGTTTAACAACATGATAGAGTAAAAGTTAAAGAAAAAAATAACAAATGTTACAGACATCATTAATAAAACTAAAGTACAGAGAGAACTATTTGTTTTTCCTCATGCATCCCGGCTTCACTCACATGGACATTTGTAGAGCTTATTTGTTTGTATGATATCTCCAATACTAAGATGAGTCCTTTGACCAATTTCAGGAACTGCTTGGTTTTCGTGTGTGATAGGTTTTATTGTATCTAAATCACTTGTTCTTGCAAATGTGTTTCTGGAATAATGCATTATGCTAGAGAAATCATATTCTTCGCCAAGCGAGTTTATCTGGGATGTTGACATCTTTGCAAAATTATTTTCATGATCTGAAAGGATGAAAGCCAATAAATGTACATACATGAAAACATACTTTAATGAAATAAATGGAGATATCATTAATATTATAAATATTATATCAATATATAATATTTAATATATTCAATATATAATATATATAATATAATTTATATTTTATCATTAATATCAAATAAAAACAGATTTAGAAACTATGTCTATATGACTTACTTTCCTGGATATTATCTGTCAATATTTGTATGTATTTATCTCTATCTGGCCGAGTGTGTTCGTGCCAGAATCCAATCACGTGACCCAATTCATGAACAACGATGCCAAATTTATCACAATTTTTCCCAATGGAAATGGCTTGTGCTCCTCGCAACTCTCTCCCAACAAATGAGCAACACCTTCAAGAGACAAACAGAACACTGTTAGACATCAATTTGGAAAGCTGCATAGAAAATTTAA
Source organism: Saccostrea glomerata (assembly GCA_003671525.1). Classification (NCBI taxonomy): domain Eukaryota; kingdom Metazoa; phylum Mollusca; class Bivalvia; order Ostreida; family Ostreidae; genus Saccostrea; species Saccostrea glomerata. The sequence goes on along the minus strand of PRKT01000018.1, from coordinate 1,156,242 downwards.
AGCGACAAGAAAGAACATGTTCTCACCCACATGGTCTCCGTGTGAATACGATGAAATCGGGTTCGGTAGTTCGTTCCACGAAGGTGATACAAGTATAATTTTCCCAGTGGCGCATGGCAGATATAAAGACAGCCTTTTGGATAGCTAAGTTTGAATTTACAGAATTTTCTTTAATCGGGACATGAATATAACGACAAACGGATAATTAACAAGTATCTAATTTATCATTTTTTTGATGGTACATTGTACAACAATTCTGATTGTTGACTATTGCTGTCCCTCCACACAATCTACAGATCTTTATAAATTTGAATATTACAGTAAAATGCAAATAATACTTAAGGACAGATGATACAAACAAACATTTGTCATGAAACTTGAAAATAACAACATGAGTCATGTTTCTATAAGGAATATAAACAAGTTTAACAGCGTAGCTTTTAATATTTCATTCAAATTTACACAATAATGAAATCTGAGGTAAAAAATATTTGTATAAATTATCAAGGATGGCTGCAGAAAGGTAGAATTTTGAAGCTCATTAAAGGTTTACAATTTCTTAATCTTTTGGAAATTTATAGGTTTTATCAATTGCAACGAAAATAAGCCAAGATTTACTCGTACATGTATATACCAATTCATGTATCCATTTTTTGTATCATCTGTCCTTAAACAGAATTATGGAATTAAAACTATCATGAAATGACAGTTCTTCATGAAGCTTCATATTATGATGTAACTTTTTTATATAAAATGAATAACAGAAATTGGAAAATGCCTAAGTACGCTTGGTATTCAATTGTATATACATGCACAATTGTTTGATATACCAGTGAAGTTAGAGTCAACTTTATATGGAATGACGCCATCTTGCCAAAGACGGGCTGGGTCGGCTGTTGCCGCACGACGTCTCCGGAAGCTTCCACTTCGCGGGTACGTCCGATATGAAGGTATATATCTACAAAAACAACGTTCTAGTATACAGAGCTCTTTCCATTTCTCATGTTTCAGTGTAGTTTGTTGCATATACATCAGTGTAGAACGTATTCTGAGAAGCTTTTTCTGCATTATATTGTTATACATATTCAAAGCATTTTTTCTGATTGAAGTTGTTTTGACGTAAAGAAAGTGCTGATGATAAAAGTTTATGAATGAAGATCTGAATAATATATGTTCAAAGGGTTACTAGCATTGATGAAAGCCTTAATAATGGAAAAGGAAGCCTTCTAACAAAAGATGTAGAAACGTGTTTTTCAAGTACATTCAGTGCACGGAGAGGAAGTGGCCTCTATGATGTAGATTACACAAAAATTCACATCAGTGTCGGCCACAAACTATTTCTCCGAAAAACCTATCCTAAATATTTGAAAGCTCTTGATCTCAACTCCACATGGACTGCATAACAATTAATACATATGTACTTTGGAGTAGAAAACATGCATCTGTTAAAAAGCAGTTCATACAGTTTATTGCTCTGAAAACTAAAAGCCCTCACTGACTCATGTGCATGAGAAAGAAAAAAAGGATAACAGTGTCTGTTTTTCTTTCTCTTTCAAATTAAAAAGTCTTCCTTAAAATGCCTTAAAATTCTTATCAGATAAATGGACATTATTTGATTAGTATTTCAATTAGTGTAAAACAACAGGGAGTCTTCTGCAAGCCTTACGGAATCGGTCGTCTGCTTTGACTTTGGCGGGAACGCAGCAAGTTTCTGTAATATGCCAGGCCTCCAGAATTGCAGGCAATGTCCGTAACACGGTACTCTTTAAAAAAATAAAATAAAAATAAAGTATTGAAAAAAATATTACAATTGTTTTACATTAAAACTGGACATTTTTATTTAAGTGAGGATGTTTTCTTTGCAAGAATATCATAATCAGATTTTTATTTGTTTGAAAGTATTAACGCACCTGCTTCGATCGTTGTTTGGAATATATTTATGATGAATTAATCAGAAAAGTTAATTAAAAATATGTGGTCGTTATGTAAAAAGTGTCATAAATACGAAACATTGAATTTCTTGAGTCAATACAAATTTTAATCTTTTGAATTTTGCACTTCCTTTCTTTGTATTATTGCAAGATTTAAAAATTACTGAAAAGTCAATCTTCTTAAATATAACGATATTTTATTTTTTAATCAATATATAGTTCGTAAATTTTGATCCTTTATTTTTTTTATTCAAATTTAAAACATTGTCATTCATCGAAAAAAAAATTCATGATGCTAAATATATAGTTGACATTTAAAACGATTCATAATAATTTTCATTCTTAATACTTTTCCTAATCAAAATAAAAATAAAAAAATAATCACTCTTTTTCCCACTTTAAACTCCTCTCCAAAAAAAAAGAAAGATTTTTAAGAAAGTTAAAGCTATCGCACAAAAATAAAGTAAAGAGCTATATATGTTAAGAGCCAATTTTGGCTGGCCCCCAAAAAATCAACATTTTAGAATGATATTCAGATCTGGTAATTGATATTTATTTTTTAGAAGAGATTACTAGTATATTAGAAATATTTCCAATATATTTTTCACATTTATATGCACTCACGGGCTGTAAATGACATGAGAAGTAATGCTATTTTTGCTATCTAACAAAAAAGCCAAAAATATGCTTTTTTCCTGATGTTTTTTCTTCTGGGAAACATAGAGCGCAGTGTAGAACATACATAATTTTTCTGTCACCAATTTGTATTGGATAAATACATCTTTTGTAAAAATATAAAGTTTGTTCTAGACTGCGCTCTATATTTTCTGAAAGAAAAACTGCTTGGAAAAAAACACTTTGATACAAATTATGCTAAAATTGCGGGAAAACGTGCAATGAAGGTCGCATGTATAGCTGTACAAATTAAAGCTATATAATAAGTAAAATTAAGATTTTCATTTTAAGGGGCCTATTGAGACACTTATCATATATTGCGCTTTTTAAAATTTGAAAGATATCAAACCTGCTTTGCTTGGATCAGCGTATTGGCCACTGGAAATGACATCAGACCACGAAGAACCACAGAAAATGGCAAATAATACACAACACAAGCTAAAATCCATAGTGAAGCCTTGTATCTCAGAAATTAAATTTAAATATTGATGCACCCGTTCATCCTACAGACTGATCTCGTAAACTGATGTCAGAGCTCGGCAGCCCTCGATTTGAGAGTGTCCTTGGCAAAGCTTTTTGCTGTATTGAACCAGCTGTGGGTAATATAAATAATTGTAGATAAAAATGAGATCGGGCGCACATGCCTTCTATCTCAAATCACACAATTATCACAACCGCATATTACAATCTCTTTGAGAGATTCACGATATGTGTTTTGGCCACTTTTGATCATTTAAATTGCACGTGGTTGGAGAGAAATTTTACACTCGAGTGATGGAAATAAAAATCAAGACAAAGAGCGTAAAAAATATAATGATGCTTTTCCCCCCTTTTTTTCACTATGGCTTTTTATCTCTTTCTTTCCACAAATCACTCAACGCTTTCAATATCCTTATGCTTGGCAAAAAAAAATATAGTCCAGAAGAAAGGGTCTTTCCCTGTAATTCCACTTTCTTGGCAGTTGGATAAAGAGATTGAATGTTTACTGTTGAAGCTAAAGACACTTGATGTATACAGGTTCCTTCAACTTTGACCTTTTATCAACAGTCACAGCAACTTGCGGTGGGAGTTATCTGTAGACGTAGGGGAGGTGTTAGAACGATATACTTTGATGTTTTTATCAAATATTGGTTATTCATTGCATGTTTGCCTATATCTTTAAAGAACAGATTTTCATGACATTCAGTCTGAACGTGGTGAGCAGCTGGACAATTGCATTTCTCGTCATGACCTTTCTTGTTTATTTAATTTTTTTGTTTTAGAAATTAATGTTTTGATTAACAAAATAATTTCTTCTTGACATAAATTCTAAACAACATCTGCATTATGTTGCTCTAAACACTGTGTTTTGAGACTTTCTTGGACACTGGAGGTGTGTCCTATACTTGTAACATCAAGGTGCAAAAATGTTTTAAAACATTTTTTTTTTATTATAATAAAAAGTGCTTACTCAGTATTCAGAATTATGATTTATGAAATTGATTTGTTTCAGTATACAAAGAGATAAAAAAAATCCATGATGAGACAGATTTATTTGATATCGCTGCTTCCACTTTGGCTGAAATGATGAAGCACCCTATCTCTCCAAATTGTCCGATAGTGCCAATCAAAAGAATATACCAGGCAAGTATGTGTCAATACAGCTGATTGTATTTACAGGAAATATACAACAAGACTTGTTTTATATGTTCTTAAAAATAGGGTCAAAGGCACATATTTTATATACATGTTTTAAGTCTTTTTATTAGCTTTCTTTAATTTTGTATTAACATCTCCGATTCCCTATTTTATAACTTATTAACTTTGTAGAAATCATTATTTGAATATGGGCTATAAAACTAAAAAAAAGGCTCTTATTCAAATCATACACCTCAAAGTGTAAAATTTTCAGATTAAAGTGAAAATTTTACAGATTAAAGTGTAAAATTTACAGATTAAAGTGTAGAAATAACAAAAAAATGTCCAAGTGGCACTAATACGCTTTCCTAGTACATAATCTTGTATGATCCAGAATATTGCCAATTTTCGAGTAATGTAAATAAATGTTTGGTATACTATTTTCCACACGTAAAAAAAAAAAAAAACTAGTGATCATATAAAATTATCATCGCTTATAAAGGAAGCTTAAAAACAAAAACTTCTATAAAAGGCTTAATCAACCATGAGCAAACTATATATTTTTTTTACAGAAACTTCTACAAAATGAAAATCCATCATAAACTTTAATTTTGTTCAACAAAAAACAAAACATAAATAATTTTGCTGAACATGTATTCTTTATCATTTTTGATATTTTAATGGTACCAAATAGCCTCAACCATTAATACGCAAGTTTGAGATAGCATGCAGAGTACTGAGTATTTGAAATATTCTGATTTCTGATTTTCTTTTTGGTAGATATTTCTATTAAAATTGTCTATCATGTCAATTTAAATCAAAACTACCATGGGTATCGTCGCTTTTGTTTTTTTCAATCTGAAATTGGAAATGGTTACGTAAGATAAATTTAATCATTTCAACTTCAGTTTGAAAATTTAAAATTGACAATATCATAGGTGAGATATGAAGATAACGAACAGAAACCAAGTTCAGAAGTCCATCGGTACAATACAAATTTGAAGCACTTTAAACACGCACCTGTCAGAACATCAGTGATGGAATCATGTCCCATGGAGGAGTAAGCATCCCCTATCGACAGGTCACACCTGCCGTGTGTTCCTTGTCATGATCGAATAAAGAGATAAAGGTCAGTTAGCATAGATTGTATTTGCTTCTCAGAGTCTGACTGTATCGACATTAAATCTGAGAATGAGTACTATGAACGAGATGACTGATATCCTTAGCTTGTTTGATGATACAATCTGTCATGATTTTTTTTAGTTAATTATACACTGCTTATGATGTCTTGGCAAAGAAAGAAAAGACACGTAATATGTAAATATTTTAGTTGTTCCACATCATATCAATATTATATTCAAAGGAAAAGTTTTATATTTAGTCTGAACACTTAACAAAATGTCACATTAAATGTTATAATCTAAATTTTAAACTTATTTATAACTTTCTGGATAGTTATAGATAAGTTTATTTTAGATTTAAATTTTTTATGTAACATAAGAATTACCTTTATATTTATGTTCAAACCAATGTTATTGACTACGGGATTCAAGTAAACCATTAATTTACTTGAAACAAAAAAATGGATATGCTAATTACTGATGTTTCTTTAAATAAAGAACTTGAATTTTGTATTATTTAATTTAAATGTCACTTGAAATTATAATTAATAGTTTACTGAAGATCAAATAAATCAATTACTACTCTTTTTGGAGGAAAAACATATCTCAAATAGACGAATTTCACATTCCTAAGAGTTATCTCCCGTTGTCGGCGTAACGCTCATTTTTCCCACTTTGTCCTTTGTAAGTTACCTGTTAATATTTTTAATCTTCAAAGGTTATTGGACAATTTCGATATGTACCTGTATTGCCAGCATACGGGGCAACATGAAAAACGTAATTAACATATTCATACAGATTGTATTTCTGAGATACTGACCCATAAAGTTGGTAAGGTTATAGAGGGAAAACAGTGTCTTACGCCGGTTGACCCCGGATTGACCCCGCAAAGGGGAATAACTTTTGTAAATGTGAAAGTCGTCTATATTGAAGGTTTTGGCTAACTGGAATGGAAATTACAAATTTGATTTTTTGAAGTTGTTAAATGTGAATTAAAAGTTAGTTTTTTAAAAAGGCTAAAAAAATGAAGCAAATGAATAACACTGACATTTTGAAGGAAGTAACAAATTTTATTAGTGGAAAATTAAGTATGTTTGCATAACGAGTTTCATTCATACAAAAACTACACATATATACACTTCAATTGAAAAATCATTCAAAGATCTATATTTAATAATATTTTACACATATTCAAAAATAATGGGACCGTGAACGTTAAGTTAGTATTTCACAATGGAAGGTTCCAGAGGTTTCCTGGTCGCTTTGAAACCAAACATGCATGAAATGAATATGGATTCCAGATAATGGCGGGTAAGTCCAATTTGACCTTTCAACTTAAAGGTCAAAAGTTTATTGTAAAAAAAAAACTAACTGTGAAATCAAAGCAAAAAAGTGCAAAGCAAACAAGCGTGCTTACAATTGGTATTTACATCAGTTGAAATATCATTGTCTTCAGGGTTTAAAAACAAGTTGTCAAAAAAGATAAGAAACAGCAAGCAATGTGCATGTCGCAATGAAAGAAAGAAATGCTAGTGGCGATATTGGAGAGTTGATATTTCAACTGCAAGTGTTGGTAAGGAAAGTGCAATTCCTAGAGGCGTGTTCCCCTGCACAACGGTGGTGATTAGTCGGTCAAAATAAAGTCTTTAATCAGCATATTTAATCGCCCATCATCAGTTTTAAGAATTCTGGAAATGACATAAGAAGAGTTATCATAAAAAGCTGAAATAAGTCGTAACAATAGCAATGCGCAAGAATTATCGAGCGTTACAGCAACAAAAATACATAAAACACACAAAGGTTAGAACTACTCCTCTGTATATATTTATTATTTTTTAAATCTTTACAAGCAGGTTAGTGCGCATGTGTTAAAACAATATGGAATGATAGGAAGAAGTTTTATGATCAGTTCATAATAAAAACTGCAAAAATGAAAAGGCTATAGGGTACGCCGCAATTTCTTGCCAAAAATGATCCAAATTCGTCAGGAGCTGGACGTGTATAATTTTTTGCTTTTTATTCATATGGATGTAAATTCCTTCAAAAATATTGCAAACAGCAAGCTGACGAATGGGACGCGAGCGTACGATAGATTTGTGTTGCCTGATGCAAAAAAGGACGAAAACTGTATCCAACTCTCATTCTGAAGTCATCAAGGCTTTGAATTCTGGAAAAAACAAAAACTCGTATACTACATAATAGTCATGCATTACGACACTAAGTTACATTCCAAAAAAATCCGTACAAAAAATAAATAAGGAACATAACCATGTGCAATAAGGTTGTTCGAAAAGTTTTGAGGGTTCAAGTACACAGACAATTTGTCTACTCTACCAAAGGATATAACATTTAAAGATGACGGATACACGTATAACTTTATCTCTTTCTAAATAACAGACTGAGAGCCTGATCTACAAACACAGCAGTCTTTCAATGCAAAGTACACAACTACCAATCCACTAATACTGAAATTTAGCGCAATACCGTCAAAAAATTTTCTGTTTAATTAAAAAAAATCATTTGGCAACTGAATTCGATGAAATATATACCTTCATAATCAACCGTTCCGGAACCATCTGTATCGGTTTCTGCAATCATGTCATCTAATTCCTCATCCGTGAAATCGTCTCCTATTGATTTTAAAATCCATCTTAGATCTTCTACTGGAATTGTTCCCTTGTTTCCCTTGTCTAGAACCCTGAACGCTTCTCGAAGTTCTCTCTCGTCCTCGTTCATCCTTATTTTACGCTCAAACAAAACTTTGAACTGTTCCCAATTCAGATATCCTTCAGCTGGAAAAAAAAGAATGGTTTATGCTACTTCTGTCTTTAAAATGATATAAAGGAAAAATCATATTGATTGGATTGTTTTTTAATATTTTATAATCCATGCATGATGCAATAGCGGGGACTTTATTCGGAAAGGATAAAATGTAACAAACATATGAATTGGATTATATGCAATAGATATAAAAACAGAATTCCTACGACGTTTTCATTGATTGAGCAACATCTTTTGGGATCGTATTGCTAGACTGGTCAAAGGACTAAAGGATAGCTTAAAAGTTTTACATATATGTTAATTATTTCTATATTAATCTTCTGGCTGATTGGAATATTTCTATATTAATCTTCTGGCTGATTGGAATAGACCTTGTAGAATGAAGACTGCAATAAGATAATGAAAGTTACTGATAGTATGCATAGACCTTTATCATGCACCCGGATCGATAGATCAGGGCGTATATTGTTTTTGTCCAGTCTGTCTGTCTGTCTGTCTGTCTGTCTGTCTGTCTGCAAACTTTAACCTTCGTTATATCTTTTGAACCGTGAAAGATCATATTTGGTATGCATTCTCCACTAATGAATCTCTTTCAAATGCCACCAAGGTCAATGACCTTGTGACCTTGACAGTGACCTATATGCTAAAATTAGCTTTTTCCTGCAAACTTTAACCTTCGTCATAACTTTTGAACCATGAAAGATAGAAACTTCATATTTATATGAATATTTATATTTATTCATATTTACTTCATGCATACTTCACTCATTAAGCTCTTTCAAATGCCACCAAGGTCAATGGCTTTGTGACCTTGACTGTGACCTATTTGCCAAAAATAGCTTTTTTTTAACCTTAACCATAACTTTTGAACCATGAGAGATGGAGACTTCATATTTGATAAACATTCTCCCCTAATCAAGTTATTTCAAATGATACCAAGGTTAATGACTTTGTTACCTTGACCTGTGCTATTTTTTTTTAAATTTAGAATTCTGAATCGGGTGTTTCAAAATTTAGGGAAAAAAATTTCTAGGGCAAAAGTTAAAATAATTCAACTTTTCCTCATCTCTATCTAATATTTTAAAGGAGTTTTTCTAGGGTAAATTATAAATTTCACAGAGACCCTTATTGAAGTCAAAGTAAACATTATGTTGAATGACTTGTAAAACTTTTTGTTTAACATCTTTCTCTTTTTGTCTTTAAACAAGAACTGATATCAAAGCGAAACCATCTGGGTGGTTTCTGTCAGTTTAGAATATTTTAATAGTTTGTGGCATTTTTACTTAACAATGAAAGTTCGCATACCAGTTCACTAACTGTAACAACAAAATTCACTAAGAATGCTTACAACCGGGGCTTGATACTTTTCGTTGCAGTGCAAATGATAACTACAACGTTGTCTTGTGTCAGATGATAACAAGATGATTAATAACTACTGAGAAAGGAAGGATTGATATATAGACTGGTATGAAGACGAAGTTGTGAAGGCAGAGTGCTAAATGAAATCATCGAAAAATGTTTCAAATTGTACAAGTAAAGTGTACTCTTTAAGAATTCGGTCAGTGTTTATATTTCTTCTGATCTTATCTATACATTGAACCAATCGCAGAATAACGCCAAATCTTATAATATCGCACACAGTCACTACTACTGATTAACATAATTCTGTTAATAAACCGCGAAACGTCATGCAGTGATTCGAGTGGTCTGGACTTGCAACAAATAGGAATGAAACTGATTAGGAATTTTGATACGCATGGGATGATATAAACATTGAATTGACGCCGTTGCAATATTTTTCAATAGATGTTCTTCTCCTATCTAAAACACAAACAAAATTTGAAAACAGTGATATTAATTTTGAAAATACATATAAATGACCAAACCTTCCTCGTCCATTTCGTCAGCCCATTCTTTCAACTGTTCATCATTAATTTGAAGGGCTAAACTTTTGAAGACTTTTTCCAGTTCTTTTGTTGATACCCGTCCATCACCCTTTTTGTCGAAAAGGTTAAAAGTATTGTGTGCATCTACAATAGGAAATTAGCAACTATTAAAGATGTATTAGACTTTTTGCAAACGTTGTTCAGTGTTATCTTTTGAGCTATTGCAATAGTTTTGCAAGAACATGGGGGTTCCTTTAATAAAGAATTTTAAGTTATGGTACCAACTTGACTTTGCATATATACAAATAACTTTAAGTAAACTACTTAAGGCACAGTTAAACCGATAAAATCAGATTTCTTTTCATAAAAAATTGGCACCATCATAGTTAGGATCAAGTTTGCTTTATTTGCGTTGCGATTTGAGTAATCTGTCTGAATCGTTCTGTTTCACATGTATTTTGTACACATGCAACACATGCTAAACATTAACCTATCTATGCGGTCTAAGTTAATTACATAGGTACTAGTGAAGACACTTTTTATCAACGCGATCGCTGGACGTGATTATATTTCTTTTCAGACTTTCTCTGCTGCAAAAAAGGCTCACTTCCGTATAACATATGGCACCTACTCTGAAATTTGAATTAAATGGGTTCCTGATTAATAAACTTTGCAAATAATCTTGCGCCAGATGAATGTTTATTCACTTGCGGAGAAACAGATCTTAACAGTATGAAGCAGTAAGGCTGTGCGGATAGCATCCTGATTGACTTCTACGCCGTGAGTACGTGCAGTCGCCATATTTGGCTGCGCATGTAGATAGGTCGAGATCATTCAGGATTGTAATTAATAAAGTTTCGATAACTTCATATTACAAAAGAGAAGTGGAATGAAGATTTTACAAAACGTAATTATAAAATCTCAAAAATGTTCAGTATAATTTTTGGGAAATGTAGACATTTTTAAAATCATTATATCGTTGTACATCTATACAACTTAAAAAGACATAGATGAAGCCAATAGAGTTCTTGAAATTGTAATTGATTAACTTACCAGTATATTGCTTTTCAGAAATCTTGAATTCCGACTACAAAAAATATGATATACTATTAGTTTCTCTATACAGTACTTAAATTTTCATTTTTCTTTATTAACGAACCATCCGAACAAACGAAAACTAAACATAACTCTTAAAAAATAAGGCTTCTACTCACCATCTTGATTCTAATATCTCCGAGCTCAGATTAGCAAATTTTTATTTTTCTTTCTCACTGGAAATCGTCTGCTGCGAAAGAAAATACGCATGCGTAACCGAGTTGTCTTGGAATCCGATCTCTTCTTCTCACATATGCCATTTACGGATCGGAGGTCACGTGAGCGTCTCGATAATATTTATAGAACAGCTGCGGCAGATTACAAATATCCTTGGTAGCCATAAATAAGCAATAATTATATAATTTTACGTGTCAGGGTGCTTTTTCATTAAGCGGGGTTAATATGATAAACGAAAATATAGGATGTTAACAGATTCGCAGTTGTCGAAGATAATTTGAAACATATTTTATTTCTAATATATATTGTATATCAGTTTTGAAAAAACATAATTGCCTGTCATTTTTAAATTAAAAAATAGTTGAAATTCAAAAAAAAAAAAAAAAAAAAGTCCCTTTGAGTTAAAAAGAAAAATGATTACCAAACTTAATAAAGCGTTAAAATGAATGAAATTAATTGTATAAGATTCCATATAAGATATTTTTATGAATGTGTATTACTGATATTTTTTAATAGATATTGGCCTTTTGTCATTTTTTTTTCAAAAGCATTTGAATAAATGAATGTTTTAAAATTGATCCAACCAATGTATCTTCTCCAACTATCAATGAAAGCACCCAAGAGTTCTTAAAGGGTTAATTTATTTTGGTTTTCTTCAGTTGATTTTAGTTGCAGTAGGTAAACGTAACAAAGTGAGTAATATAGTAAAACTTCGTTCTCTTCTTTCTGAAGGAGTATATGTCTTCCTTAAGGAAAAGGTCAATGATCTCGCATTTAAAATTCAATGTAGTGTTTGCTTTAAAAACAGAGATCAAGATCGAAACTTCTTGTTTCGCGACAGTGAAAAATTAATATCTTCAGAAATAAAGAAATACGTTTATCAGAATAAGGGATAAAAACGAATTTTACAGTTAGTTATACGTAATATTTATCATTACAGAAAAGTGAGTAACACAATAAAAACCAAAAGGGTTTCATTCCACTGTCTGTTTATCTTGTTAATGTAATATTTGTGGAATGTTAGAAACTCAGAAAGAGAAAGAAAGTGAAAGAGGGATAGAAAGAGAAAAAGAAAGCATCATCGATTTTCTTTTACTCCATTGGTTGCTTTTATTTAAATGTCTAGATTCGTTGACGACGTCTGTTACATGCTTTTTTTTCAACAACATAGAGTCAAAGCCTGGACCGATTTTCCGTAGTACATATATTACTTGTGTAATTACTGGGCGCCATTTGTAGATAGGTACTGGCGATAATATCTTTCAGATGGTGAGTGCCGCAATGCTACACGCGGGAGATGCTGGTGGCAACGAGGACGCAATCTGATCCGGGCTCTTCACGGTATCCCCCTCATGTAGGTGATCACTAATGCCGCTTCCTCCCTTTCTGTCAAGTGAGCTTGTGATTTTCAGTGCTTTTTGATGAAAATTGACCATCATTATTTAGACTTGTGAGGGAAAAAATATTTTGAAGATAAAGAGTTACCTCTCTTGGATTTTTTTTCTTCTGTTGGAGACTTCTTTGACTCACGGGGGTTGGGAATGTACCCTGTGTGTGACCGGTTGGCGGAGGAGAAAATTTTGTTTATTTAATTATTGAATAAAGACTACATCATCGAAGTAGACAGAACGGAGTTTTGTTCCGTCAGCTGTTGACATGGTGAGTAGCATTTGAAATACGCAATATTTTCCGGCTCTCCCCCTGAGCTTTAATAGTGTCCTCGACCCAATTTGAAAACTTAATCTAATTCACAGTAGTTTCAGCTTATCTTTCAGAAGAAACCCGTGTATAAGATTTAAATTTCAACATATATACTTCTTTTTGACTCTTCAACTTTATTTTTATTTATTTAAGTCGTGATTAAGAGGGTGTGATCTTTCACGAAGTGAGCAAAACATTCAGTCATTACAATGTAATTCGATAGCTCTGGTATGTTGGTAATCTTCGGAAGCTTGTAGTCAATCTTCTCTCATTAATCAGAACACACACTCGTACAGCAAATCTCAGCAGCAGACAGGATTAGCTTCATCAAAAGAAATGCATGTTATTGTGTTCGATTAGATTTCTGGGTAGGCTAAAGAAAGAAAAGGTCTCAAAAGGGAGTATAAGTGAGAATAATTAACTGATGTATTTTTAAGTAACTTTATGTATAAATTTATATCTGGAAAGTTTTGAATATCAAACCGATGACCACACATGTATTCGGTCTAAGCTCTCATGTCTGTTCTTAACTCATTTTCTATGTCGTGGCACAAACCACAAGACTCAGAAAGAGGAATACACTTAAAGTGCGGATCAATAATGCTTTAATATATTCGTAAAACAGCTAATCACGCGCAACTTTTTATTCACTGTTTAATTATGTATGATATAGAACAGAGAAAGACAATCAAACATCGAGAAGTATTGAACGATTTTTATATTTTACGTCCACATTGTCAAAAAATTATATGTTAATCAAAGTCAATTTTTAATAATTTTTTTTTAATGTCAGTCTTTTTTCAAAGAGCATTAACTGAGTGACAGTATATATATATATATATATATATATATAACTGTCTGTATCTTTATCTTAATAACTGTCAGATTGTTTCTAGAAATTAAATTTGTGATTTATATGTTGCAAATCTAATGGTTCATTAACGCCTTGTTTTCTCTTTGCAGACGGAGCAAATTATTACCTTGACGGACGAACAAATAGCAGGTACATGTTGAGAAAGTGCAGAGTAGCGTCGGTAATAGAGTCCGCCATTTTTAGGTTCATCGTATGAAAGCTAATGAGCTTGCTCAAATGCCGTAGTCATTAGAGCAACAATATACTGTATAATGAAGCCATCCCATTCCACAAGTAACAATAAGTAAACATTATACGTGGCTATTACTGTATAGGGGGAAAATAACTCGCGGTGTTAATATTCGCTATATTCACGGTGATAATAAATCCGTGAATTCAAGAAACAGTGAATAATTTTTCAATAATCTCCATGTCTTATTTGGAAATTTGAGAACAGACTACGATAGGTTTAAATACATGTACCACAGTACATAGTAATTTCATTAATTACGAGTGGTACTTGTCATTCAATTATTCTAATTAGCACGCTTCACATTAATTCAAGTCAACAGATGATAACCTGTATTTGTTAAAAGGCTTTAATAGCCAACGCTACATGTTTCATCAATCAAAACATGTGGGCCATGAGTTTTGATTACAAGTGCGTAACTAATGTTACACGTACGGTGTGTGCATTACCTGCATTATCGTGCATATTATAGTTTTTATTGACATTTTGATTTTAAAAAAGCAATCAAAATAACTATCGAACTTACAGAAGATTTGGATGGATATTATTTTGTCGACCTACATTAACACATTACCGTCCAGTGGTTTTTCGCAGCGATGTATTGAAGATCTTGGGGTGTACATGACCTCATCGTAATAGAATATAGGAAGTTATTTGACGTTTATAGTCAAGGACTTTTGATAACTGCACCTGTTAATCGTCAATTATTTATTCAGTCTAACTATTTTATATTAACCTACCCTGTTGTTCGTGAAATAAAGACATAACAGATGAATTTCGTTTACATGTAGCTATTGATCAAGGGAAGTAACCTCCAAACATAAGAATTCCGCGAATTCAAGAAACCGCGATCGTGTCCGATGAGAGAAAACCGTGAAAATTACAACCCGTGAAATTAATCCCCTATACAGTAATTGTGGAAAATCGTGAAAATTAACGATTTTTTATGATAAAAGATGCCAATTTACATTATCTGTTAAACATACAGGATAAAAATCTTGAAGCACAAGCTCATTGTAGTTTGATGTCGATGTGGTGGGAAAATTTATCCGACAATATTGTAAAAGCAATTATTTTAGATTTTATCATTTTCGCCTGCGTAAAATAGAAAATATGGGATTTTAAAAATAGGATGACGGAACTTTTATTGTTGCTATTAAGTCTATTTTGGGTCGGCAAAATGCCAAATTTCATACATTGCAAAGAGGCTCAGAGGAAATTTAAA
The DNA here is from genome assembly GCA_003671525.1 of Saccostrea glomerata. Taxonomy (NCBI): domain Eukaryota; kingdom Metazoa; phylum Mollusca; class Bivalvia; order Ostreida; family Ostreidae; genus Saccostrea; species Saccostrea glomerata. The sequence goes on along the minus strand of PRKT01000018.1, from coordinate 1,140,930 downwards.
ATCCGTCGGAGTAGGTCAGTACACAGTCTGGTGAATACATTTCAGACATACTTCTTGTAGAAGAAGAAATTATCAATTATTCTACTCATTAACCCAACAGAAAAAATAGACATCAGTCTTGTATTGAAAGTATACATGTACTCTTCTTGCACTGCAATTTTCTTCTTTTTTGACATGCTCAAGACTGTCGTTGTTTTTGTGTACATCGGAACATGTTCATTAAATATAGATTTGTTTCAGGCCTGTTTAATCTGTATAAAATTTTATAATTACAGAGTTCAAAGAAGCCTTTTCATTATTTGACAAAGATGGCGATGGAACCATCACGACCAGTGAACTTGGTACTGTCATGCGCAGTTTGGGTCAAAATCCAACCGAGGCAGAGCTGCAGGATATGATCAATGAAGTTGACGCAGATGGTAAGGATATCATGCCCAATTTGCTGTCTATTGCTCTTATTGCACACTTTAAATTACTAATAGCACATTAATCATGAAGAAAACAGTATGTTGCAGAATTACATCCCATTTAGCTTTTTAAAAAAAAAAAAAAAACCAAACATACGAAGATTAAAAAGATTCTGCATTTGGAGGAAGGATGAAATAAATATGGGGGTATTATTTAGAGCAATGGCTAAAATAGGCTGAAAAAATCAGTGGAATGACAATTTTTTATCGCAATATTCATTTATGAATTCAATTCTAAAAATTAAGCAGGATATAATACCCTTTCGAAATTAGACGAGTTTCTGCTGATCGAAAGTTGTAACCGTTAACGCATTAGAGTCGCTGTGGCTTTGCTTCATAATATGTCTTGCCTCAAAATCACGCAGTAAAGATGAATGATGCAAGAAGAATGCACACGGAAAGAGATGACTGTTCGAGCAGCCTTTCTTTCTTAATAATGATGCATTTTTCTTGTACTATTCATTTTTCCCCGCAGATACAGCCTGTGAAGAATTTAGTGTCTAACAATAAATGTACAGGAATCTGCACGAGCAGAAGGCCGACACTATAATATGTACCCACCCAACCCTACCTAGCAGTTTAGGAGGTATATTAGAATCACCCTGTTTGTCTACAGATTCGTCTGTCTGTCAACAGTTTTTTTTCTCCCAAAAGATAACCTCTAAAACTTCTAAGTATATCTTTAAAATATACCATTTGAACTACTGCATTAATTTTTTGTTGTTGTTTTTTTTTCAAATTGATTTGTCAAAAAAAATATAAAAAAACGATTACATTATATAGATATCAAAGTTCAGAACTTCTCTTACAAGAACACACTAAAGGGAAATAAATTCTTTCCTTGGTCAAACTTGTTGGCAGAGGAACTCCAGAGACATATCTATTAGGTACATTGTTACCAGAATTGTCCTTTGTCCTAGTTACAATGTTATTTTTGACAAAGTCACAGGGAACTAAGGTACTAACTTTTGAAATAGGAATTTAGACACAACTTGATCTGGAAAAAACAGTACAAATTTAGAGAAAAAGATGCTTGTACCTCAAGGGTATGGTCAGGGCATAACCAAGGGTAGTTTGGATAAAGTCAAGGTCACTGGTTTTAGAAGTATATAATATATTTGCAATAACCATAATCTTGATGTGAAAAAAAAACAGATTATACTAGAGACAAAGGATGTTTGTAAGTTAAGGATGTTAAACAACCCTGCACCGTATTCAGACACGACCCTAGCAAATACTATTAAGACAAAAATCCAGGTCACAGGGTTCAGAGAAGTATCTCAGAAGTGCGTTTGATGGGAGGAGTTGTATTAAATAAACTCATGGTCACGTGACTGAGAAACATTTCCAGGGTAGGGGCGTGGAGGGGGCGTGAACTTATAATGTCAATTTTGAAATGCTCAATACAATCATTACTCTCGACTAGATATATTGAAACTTTTCTTTATTATAATTTATACCATTTAAAAAAAAATATGCAGCCATTTAAAAGCTTGTTGTCCAGCGGGGGACATTAGACCTAACCGGGCAGTTTTAATTCAATATTCAATTTTCCTTATCAAAATCATACGGCACCCATTTCTACTACAATAGCAGTAAGGGCTGACCAATATTTTTGTACTAGTAAACATAGTCCATTTCATGAAGTTTGCGGCATAATTCTTATGTGTTGTATAATATTGCAACTGCAGGAGGATTAGCTACATGTTATCGTGTATAAACGTTACTCAACGTTTAGATATTGTGTCTATTGCATGTCGTGAAATGTTCTGCATTTCAGTATATTATTATTTATCGTGATAGAAAAAAAGGTTTGGTAAGGTTCTTAGGTTTTTTATATCTTAGCAATGTCTAAAATCCTATAATGATACACTGGAATACAGACAGAATATGTGGACATGAGTCTCTACTCTCTACTCTCTATATTATTTTAGATTTATGATCACTGTCAACTTGTCAACTTGATCTCACTTCTTAAAGAACATCTAGTCTACAACTCCTAGTACATTGTAAAAAAAATATGATCCCAATAGGGATAAGCATTAGTATTCTTGAGTTATCCTTGGTAAAGAAATACAAATTAAACATCTTGTATAGAGATCTAAACAAATTGACAGATTCTGGTGTGTTTTTTTTAATCATGGTTTTTGTGTGCCATTTAGATTTTGAAATTATCATGTCTAGAATATGTTGTATTAAACAGATAAATACTTTATCTACAAATCCTCAAGTAACCTTAGAGAAAATCTTTTAACTTCGAATTTTTTTTGATAATTGCTATAGGTTCTTAAAATAGACTTGCTTCGTTTATTATTTATGTTTGCCTCGGGCAGTCCTTTAATGTACCACAAAAACGTCCTAAAAATCTATTTGGTAAGAAAAAAAGCCAACTTTTCAATCACGAAATCCTCTAAAAAACGTAAACAATATTCGAAAATCTAGGTCATACTGTAGGTCTACATAAAATCTATTAATCATCTTATCTGCATTTTAATTGTTCGTTATTTCTTTTTTAAAAAAACAGCATTTGCTATGGAAGTCTTCAAATTCACATTGCTGCAGTTCTTTTCTGTTTGATTTAAAAAAAAAATTATATTGTAATAACAAATTCGATAGCTCTATTTTAGTTTTCAATACACTGTAAAAGCTTAGAGATTGGTTTTTGATTATAAGATACTCTCTTCTCCATTCTTTCTTCGTTCGACCTACAGTTAATTAAGAAGATAAATTAAAATACATTTCTTTTTCGAATCAAGCGATTGCTTATTTTGGACCAATACAAACGAATTGCTGCGGGATTGGTAAGTGCTTCAAGAAGGCATATTTAAGAGTGAAATGACTGGAGAAGTTAATTTGTTAGCAGTTTTTTTTTTAAATATTAACATGGCATCAGGAGAGATAATTGTTTCACTAGCTGCTGTGAATGAGTAGTGTTCAAGGAGAATTGTTGCGCAATCGTGTGATCCAAACTTTGTGATCAACGTAAACTCAGAATTATAAAGCTTCGACTTTTCATCGACCACAAAAATTTTGTTCAATTTTCTTTTTCAGGGAATATTGCATTTCTGTAGCATTCTTTTGGGATAATTTATGAATATACGTTGTTCTTTTCGCTCACCTGAGCCGAAGGCTGATCGAAGTTTGTCCACTGTCTGCCGTTGTAAACTTTTTTTACATTTTCATTTTCGTCGCCATAACCACCGGTCCAATTTCCAACAAACTTGGCACAAAGTATTCTTGGGTGAAGGGTATTCAAGTTTGAAGGGTCAATCCCTCTTCCTAGGGGAGATAATTAAGAAATAGGGAAAAATCGGTGGTCTTATTCAAGTTATTCTGATCAAGAACCACTTGACCAAAAAAAGTTGAAACGTATGTAAAACCTTCTTGACAAGGTGTAGATTCAAGTTTATTAATATCTTGACCCCCGGGGATAAGATGGGGGCAAATTAGGGGATCAAAATTTTGAAAAGGAATACATGTATATAGGAAAAAATCTTTGAGAATGTTCTCCTCAAGAACATAGTCAAATTTAAATGGTATAAGGTTGTGGCACATTACGGGATCAAAGTTTATCACATAGTAGTACATTGTAAAAAGTCTTTAAAAATCTGAAGATCAAGAAGATTGAAGATGTTGGACCACATCTATCGACTTTCAATCCCTTTTCAATACTGATCTGATTTCTGCATTTTCCTAACCAAAGTGCTCAGGTGAGCGATGTGACCCATTGACCTCTTGTTCATCATTGTGGATGTTAAACATGGATCACACGATACATCTCCTAGAAAACATGCTTGAATCTAAGCTTTTCAATTACACGAGCTTTTATAACAATTCCTTTACTTATTTATTATTTGTTTATTTATGTATTTATTGTAATTTCTTCTTTGATACTTATTTTTAAACAGTAGTCTATCATTTTCTCCAGGCAAAATATTTTCACAAATCTTGATATCAAAGGAACAGGGTTTTATTTTTACATATAAAATGAACTATATTTGGCAGATATACTGTATTTTAGACTGTCGAATAATACTTTTCTAAAATGCAAGCTGATTCGTCGACACTAGTTACATAGTATTCGTTATTGAGAAATCATATATGGAGTTGAAGAAAAACAATATTTAAAAAAAAGAACCCCTCATTATACATGTAGTTATAAATGATCTTAGAATAGCATCAATTGCTCTTCAGTTGTTTTTTCCCATCCCAAGTTTTTCTGTCTTTCTTTTTTTAAATGATGTAGTTTTTACAACTAGTTTGTTAGAGATGTGTCTTTGATATCAGTATTCTAGATCCCATATATTAAATGCATTGAACATTAGTCTTAAAGAAAATGCTTAGAGCTTGGTGTGCAGTGATTGATATTTTCATGCAGGAAATGGCACGATAGACTTCGAAGAATTCCTCCTAATGATGGCAAGGAAAATGAAAGACACAGATAGTGAGGAAGAACTTCGAGAAGCCTTCAGAGTGTTCGATAAGGACGGTAACGGTTTTATTAGTGCTGCCGAACTTCGTCATGTCATGACCAACCTAGGGGAAAAACTGACAGATGAAGAGGTGGATGAAATGATTCGAGAGGCGGATCTCGACGGGGACGGAATGGTCAACTATGAAGGTACGGCATGACGCATGAAACTCGTTCTCGGTATTGCATCTTGCTTCTTAAATTTCCACGAAGCAGTTAAAATGCTTTCGAGGTTCAAAACAACATTTTCTGCCAATTTAATCCTCAAATAACAAATAAAACAGCTGTGACATGTTGCATCTTGGCTTGTATCGTTCGACAGCAAGAAATGCACTACTTTCTTTTGGAATGGTTTCGTATCTATGTAAATGACGCTTCCTTTTCAATTTATAATCTCAAAGTCGATCACATTTTCTTGTATGATGAAATTCAATATACAGCACAATAAAGTATCATTTCTTTGAAAACAAAATAAATGTTAAATTTTATCTTCTCCCTCTTATGTTTCATGCCAATGTTCCTAATTTCTGTTGTTTATTTTCTTTCTTCTCTATGAAGATGTATTTTGATAACATGCATGCACGTGCGTTCATTCTTGTCTTTTCAGATTTCCGGACGTATGCTTCCGGTTTGTTTTCCAATCAGTCAAAATGACGTATCCTTTGGCCACCATTCCTTTCCCTTTTATCATGACGTCATCAGATGCTATATCTGCTTAGGCGAACGGAAATCTTAACTTGGTTCAAGCACACTAACAATTGACCAGCACGCGCATGCTTATGGGTCAAAACAACGCACTGGACTGTTGTCTGCAAGAAATGCCAGTTATTTTTCTTTTACTCAAATTCAACTTTAGAATTTGTTTTCAAGTTGAAATGGAAATTGTATTACCTAGTACGTTTCAAATGATTGACTAAAATATTTTATTTTTTTAACAGATAGAATGCATTTCCAACCTTATTGTAACAAGTTCGTTTTGAGCGAATTTTCCTATTTTTCATCGTTCAAGATACCAGTAGTTTTACATACAAGCTTTAATGCATTTTAAATCGATTACGTAAATGTATAAATCTAGCACGCCATCACCGAATAAAATTCCTCAAAACGAATCTCCCAATTCATACTAGTATTCGCCAAAGCAGTAATAAAAAATCCACACAAGGATGTAAAATGTGACAAAAAATGTCGATTCTAAAAGAGCAAAAAAGATGATAAACATTCATTTCTTAACAGAAATTCTTTACGTATAAAATACAGAATAAAAGACATTGCATGGAAATAACTGCAGTTTCTAAATTTCAAAAGAAACATAAAACGCATGGATCGAGCACTATGATACTCCATTTCTTGTGTAACAAAATGTAACAATTTGCTTTGATATTGTTCTAAAAGCAAGTACTTCTATTGTTACAAATTTTATCAAATAAAAAAGACATCAATAGACAACTTATTTTGTTGAGAGTCAGTCTTGCAATGAATAAAAATACTTTTCACATTTCAATCGTAATGGCCATCATAAATTGAAATTAATAAAAATAATTTTGAGAAAAGAATCAAGTTCTTCACATATTAAAGACAAATTAAAAGTGACTTGTGAGAGAAAAAAGACTGAATACTGAATAAGCACTGACTGATTTAAACTGAATTATGACTTGTATTTTTGTTTCCTTTCAGAATTCGTTACAATGATGACTGCGAAGTAAGCCGTTGATCTGCTATGGAGAGACATTTGGGTGTGTTTTGTAACGTTTACAACAACATATACCTTGAAATTCGCAATGATGAAGCCAAGCACATTCTCTGTAATTTGTTTTGTTCAATCTTCAGTGTTGTACCAATGTTTATCTTTTGTTTTAAACGTATTTGATTTGTCTTCTTTGTACATCCTGGTATCGACTTGCATAAACAATAAATGTACGCATAAATCTTGATTGCTCATGTACAGATCATTTTCAAGAGGAAAGGTATACATGTAGCATATCATTATAGACAATATGTGACCCACAAATCATATCGTCAGCTAATTACGGGGATACAATGTGTTTTTAGAGATACAGCTACAAAACGCCAGTTTGTATAATGATATTGAAATAAACAAAATTTTAGTAACATAACAATAATGTCTACCCTGTTACGTTGGTCGGAGATCAAAAAAATTAGTCGATGGTAAGGTGTTTGTCTGTCTGACTGTAAACAATTTTCAAAATGTTATGTCTTATCGAATTTTGGTTTGATTAAAAAAAAGTGTATAATAGTAGACGGTAAAACTATACTTCTATCTTTGGTTTCAGTAAAATGCCTATTAAATAATAGAAATTCTGTAAAAAATCTTCATAATGCTGCTACTCCGAAAGTTTTGGCCTGATCTCAATGAATCTTTCTACACAAGCAGAATACATGTACACAAAGATACATAACTTATTTAATAGTTTTTGATCTAAATAAAATGCTTTAATTGTCGGCATGGTTATAAAAACAGAAATTACTGTGTAATAAGTTAATCCTACAGATTTTGTCTAATTTCGGGTGTGGCCGGTTGGCAGAGGATACTCACTTCCCTATGGCACATGATCCATCCCTCTGATGTTTAGGAGGTCTGTGTTTGCACTGCTCCTGATCTGTATTGTCTAATGGACATTTGAACCTGTGTACTTTTCGTTATCTCTAAAAAATGTCATTCAATAAAACTAATTTTTAAAACATCAATTGGTCTGATTTTGTGAACGTTGTTGCCGCTGTTACTAAAAATAACAAAAGTTCCATGGCCCACAAAACTCGCCGGAATAAATATATTATACATGTCTTGTTTTCATATATTTTTTTATATCCAAATATTTTTTTTTCTGGGGAACAGATGAGTTTTGGACGAATGACATTTCTATAATTACTAAGTATAGAATTAGCCCAATTGCAACTAAAATTGCGACATGCAGAAAAAGAATAATCAAGGATCTATTTTTAAAATCACTGTTGTCATATAGTTTCAATGCCAAGTTTTACATTTCGCTTCCTTCGTTACAAGTATAAACCATTAGACCTACATTCTCGTCAGGGACTTATAGTTTTTAAAAGACGTCAATGGTATTCTAACAACCAAGCTCTATGATAAACGTGATGACTTTAACTTTTCTATCGTCAATTTCCCTTACTTATGTCCTCAACAATTAAAGGTTTCTGGAGATTGGGAGTCTTATAAGCAATGCTAATAGCGACTTTTATTATCATTCGTAAGGAATAAATGTTGTTCTCGTGAATAGGTTTGTTCTTCTTCAAAAACAAATCATGCGCACAAATAAAAATCTGAAATGTTTGGTAACTGCTTGGTCTGTTATAACCATACTGCAGAAGAGTATACAGAAACTCTTCGTGAAGTGGACCGAGTATTCTGTACTTCACTAATACAGATTCCCGCCGCTGCCTAACGCTTTCTTCCCAAACAGTCTGTAGATCCTCAAAACTGACGTGCTCAAGGTTCGGTCCAAGAACAGGCAGGGTGGGTTTTACTTCCTTCTGGATTCCATGTATCCCCCTGAGTTTAACTGCCTTCAGCCAGTACTCTTCTGAATCACGATAATTTTCATTGTCCACTGCAGACGCACCCAGTAGTTCAAAAGCTTCGATGATGTCATTCTGACTTATCTCGGGTCTTTGGCAAAGTATGTTCACCATTTCGGGCTGAAGGAAGCAGGCGGCGCTTCGCAGTGGAGAGTCTCCGTATTTATCTGGAATTGAAGGATCAGCCCCAGACTCCAGAAGAAAACGAAAAGAGTCCAAGCTTTCATTGTGTATAGCATAATGCAAAGCTGTTAGATGCATCTTCTTTGTCTCGCGTGCATTTACATTTGCACCTTTTTCAACTAAGAGTCTTACGAGGGGTGGACACTTGACGGCATTCATAAGGCACGTAGACCCATATCTATTCGGTATATTAACATCTGCGCCTTTTGAGATTAGAAATTCCACCATTTGTTCATCATTCTTATAACACGCAGTTCTAACTGCGGCTGACTGGGAGTTCGAACGTCCATTGACATCAGCACCATGGTCCAACAGAACAGCGGCTAGTGGTATATTCCCGCGAATAGCTGTCACCCACAAAGGCGGGGCAATATGAACAGAATTCTTATCCTCATGCACAACTTCTTTGCCTGGAATTTCTACATCTGCACCGCACTCATCCAAAAAATATTCAACAATTTCCACTTTTTCGGCAGTCGTTAAACGCGATTCATCCTTTAGACCACAAAAATAAAACAGTGCATTCATTTCCTCGGTTGGACATTTTTTGTTGACCACATATCTCCTCGTTTCCAAGTCATACTGGCTTAAGAAATCCTTCAATGTTTTAACATCAAAACTGGCCCACTGTTCACGAAATTGTCTAAATACATCCTCCATTTTATGCTGAAATGAAAAAGGATAAACAGCTATTAAGTCGCAAATAAAAAGTTATTCACAGTACATGAAAATAAACATGAAATGGTAATTAACAAAAAGGCTATAAACAGTACCAAGTGTGTGAAGATAAAGAAGATTTACCTCCCATATTAACCAGTGCTGCCCTCTGCACATTAGGTACCACTCCTCTATATAAGCCTTTAACACCACTTTCTGCCACTATTTTTTTAAATGCATCCAAAAACCCTGTAACTCTAAAAAGAAAAAAACAAGAGGTCAATGGGCCACATCGCTCATCTGAATTGCTTTACATATTATAATAAGCTGTTCTCCACAAGATTTCCCCCCATGTAACACCTATTATTGCCCCATCCTATCCCTTGGGGTCATGATTTGTACAATTAGAATCTATACTACCACAGATTGTTTCCACACAAGTTTCAGCTTTTCTAGCCCAGTAGTTCTTGAGGAGAGGAGAATATTTTAAATATTTTTCCTATATATTTCAATTTTAAACTTGGATTCCCTATTGTGGCCCTGCTGACTACCCTTAGGGGTCATGATTTCAACAATTTAAAATCTACACTACCCCAGGATGCTCCCACATAAGTTTCACCTTTTTTGGGCCAGTGGTTCTGTAGATTTTTCCTGTATATTTCAACCTAAAATTTGGATTCCCTATTGTTGCCCTGCTCTACTCCAGGGGGTCATGATTTGAACAATTTGGCATCTACACTACTCCAGGATGCTTCTGCATAGTATCTCACAGCCCAGTGGTTCTTGAAAAGAAATATTTGTAATGACCCCACTCTATTTTTGTCTTTTCTTGATTATCTCCCCTTGTAAGGAGACTCAGCCCTTCATTTTAACAATTTTAACTCACCTTCACCAAAGAATGCTTTGTACTAAGTTTGGTTAAAATTGGTCCAGTGATTCTTGAGAAGAAGTAAATGTAAAAAGTTTAGAGATGAACAGACGGATGGATTACAGGTGATCAAAAAAGCTTGAGCTTTTAGCACAGGTGAGCTAAAAACATGAATGCAATTACATATAAGTCTTCTTTTTATTTAGAATACATATTTATTTTTCTTCTATTTTTCTTCCCTTGTATGAGCATACCTAGGGGGTTTCCCCTCCAGTTTTCTTCTTCCCTCCATCTGCATCTGAACTTTAATGAGGTCAGTAGGACTGGCTATCAGCTGACCGAGCGCTCCAGCTATCAGTCCCCCTAGTGAGGCCTTCCTATCAAGTGTTTACAAACTGTCATTAGTACTTAGAATTGTCACATTAAACAAGAGGCCAGAGGGCTTTAAAGGTCACTGAGTAACTACAATATTGTGATAGGTTCAAAGATGTATAAAATGAAATTAACTGGTAGATAAAGATATCTTGCCCAAAAGCAAAAGAATTGGGATGTAAATGAATGTAAATCAAAACTTCAGAATTGATTACCATACTGGAAAGCTTCCATCAGCCTCTCTTTGTAAAATGTGTTCCCTGAATAATTCATAAATAGACATCCGGCTACCTGTGTAAACTGTTAAACAAAAAGAAAAATCTCAAAGAACTCATTAAATATAGGCAAGCCAGATACAAATTTCAATACGCACTTATTAGATGCAGTTGGTCTAATGGGATAATGTCTATCTCCCTAAATTGATTTAAAAGATATCTTTATATGAATATGCAATATACTCTGTCAAAATTATGTTTATGCTTGAAGAAGTTGATTGAAATATTGCAGTGATTTTTGCTTGTGGATTAAATGTTCGATCTAATAATCCATATCTTAAAATAATCATAATCCTTCATTTGGCAAAGCTGTCATCACTAGTCAAGAGTGATGTTCTGCTCCTCTACTCCTTTCACTCTTCAAGTGAATTATTTCTCTTGGCTAAGTGAAGAAGATCTAGCAAAATCAGCTTATATATGTACTGAAGCTTCATATTAAACAGATTCTGCTTCCTTATAACTTTTTTCTGAAATGAAACATGCAATCTCTGGTTTTTAATTTTCTCTAAAGGATATTGAGCATTCAATCTTATCATGTTTTTATCTAAGGAACAGAGAGTAATTTTGAGTCAAGGCATATGGTGTATTATTGGAATGGCATACTTATTATGACACTGTAGGGCTAGTAATAGATAAACCATACAATTTTGACTGTTTTGTGGTGTATTGTAAATTAGTTTTGAAGGTCCGTTTTATTTGCTCTACTCCTATTTGTATTGTTTTATGGACTTTTGATCTTGAATACTGTTTGTTATCTCCATATCTTTCATTTCAATGATAGGTCCTTTTGCAAAAAGAAGAGTAAACATCTTTTTATTACACATCATATATACAGTTAACTTTCAAGAACTTTATTTGGGAATGCCATTTGTCTAAAAATTGAAATACACATAAAAAAAATACAGCAAATAACAGCAAAAAAATCTAAATCAACAAGAGAACAATTTCAAAAAGTATGCCGATATGTTCATGACTCAACTAACAGGTAACCATTTTATGACTTTACTATCTCTTGGGGGTGATGCAGCGCCATAAACGAATTCAATGTGAATGGAATCCATCCGTCAAAAGGAATTTTATATTTCCCTATTACTAGGGCAGCCATGCATTTTAAAGACCGGTACCTCAATTCGTCGAACATTATTCCAGTCTCTTTCAACAAATCTAAGCAGTTTTCTCCGTCCACGTCAACAGTATCGATGTGGACGCCATGTTCCAACAAAAAGGGCACGACTGGTCTCTCATCTTCTAGGTCTGATAATGTGTCTCTACTATTCAACTGTCTCAGAAAACGGTGCAAGCATGTCCTCCTTTCTCTGTCGAAGTAATTCACATCGAATCTGCTCTTAAGGAGCAAATGGACCAAATTCAAATCCAGCACTGGGTCACATATGAAAGTTGAAATTCCTTTGGCGTTGTCGTTGAAGAAGCGTGGATCGAGTACTGTATGTAGTAAGTTTGCTTCACATTTTGAGACAAATGTCGGATTGATGTCTGCAAGTCGTCTACATGCAGTTAAAAATCGATCACTTTCTTTTTCCTCTTCCAGAAGAAATTTAGCAAAGAATATGGCTGTAACAAGCAAGTTGTTATAAGATGTGGATAGCTCTGGTGTTGTCCTATGTTTTCCTTTCTGTAGAATTTCTTGTAGCTGGTCTATCATCTGTACAAACTTACGGAAAACATCCTCAACAATTAAAGGTTTCTGGAGATTGGGAGTCTTATAAGCAATGCTAATAGCGACTTTTATTATCATTCGTAAGGAATAAATGTTGTTCTCGTGAATAGGTTTGTTCTTCTTCAAAAACAAATCATGCGCACAAATAAAAATCTGAAATGTTTGGTAACTGCTTGGTCTGTTATAACCATACTGCAGAAGAGTATACAGAAACTCTTCGTGAAGTGGACCGAGTATTCTGTACTTCACTAATACAGATTCCCGCCGCTGCCTAACGCTTTCTTCCCAAACAGTCTGTAGATCCTCAAAACTGACGTGCTCAAGGTTCGGTCCAAGAACAGGCAGGGTGGGTTTTACTTCCTTCTGGATTCCATGTATCCCCCTGAGTTTAACTGCCTTCAGCCAGTACTCTTCTGAATCACGATAATTTTCATTGTCCACTGCAGACGCACCCAGTAGTTCAAAAGCTTCGATGATGTCATTCTGACTTATCTCGGGTCTTTGGCAAAGTATGTTCACCATTTCGGGCTGAAGGAAGCAGGCGGCGCTTCGCAGTGGAGAGTCTCCGTATTTATCTGGAATTGAAGGATCAGCCCCAGACTCCAGAAGAAAACGAAAAGAGTCCAAGCTTTCATTGTGTATAGCATAATGCAAAGCTGTTAGATGCATCTTCTTTGTCTCGCGTGCATTTACATTTGCACCTTTTTCAACTAAGAGTCTTACGAGGGGTGGACACTTGACGGCATTCATAAGGCACGTAGACCCATATCTATTCGGTATATTAACATCTGCGCCTTTTGAGATTAGAAATTCCACCATTTGTTCATCATTCTTATAGCACGCAGTTCTAACTGCGGCTGACTGGGAGTTCGAACGTCCATTGACATCAGCACCATGGTCCAACAGAACAGCGGCTAGTGGTATATTCCCGCGAATAGCTGTCACCCACAAAGGCGGGGCAATATGAACAGAATTCTTATCCTCATGCACAACTTCTTTGCCTGGAATTTCTACATCTGCACCGCACTCATCCAAAAAATATTCAACAATTTCCACTTTTTCGGCAGTCGTTAAACGCGATTCATCCTTTAGACCACAAAAATAAAACAGTGCATTCATTTCCTCGGTTGGACATTTTTTGTTGACCACATATCTCCTCGTTTCCAAGTCATACTGGCTTAAGAAATCCTTCAATGTTTTAACATCAAAACTGGCCCACTGTTCACGAAATTGTCTAAATACATCCTCCATTTTATGCTGAAATGAAAAAGGATAAACAGCTATTAAACTAGAAACTCTTGTTGCTATAGCAACAAAGAAGGTCTTCCGTTCTCCTCTTTTTATCTACATGAATGAGATTTAATCGATGTTAAAAAGGCATATATGTTTTTAATGATTTCAGGAAAACAAACAGCCGGAAGTGTAACTTACCAAGATTCTTTACTTTACTTTAGACAATTATAATCTTAATAACATGTACAAAAATCATTTTCAATTTTTTATCACTTCCTGTGACGACCGGAAGGAACGGCGTACGCATTTTACCCTATATTTTTTGCTCAATTTTCATGTTGTTTTATTCATATAAGTTAAGTGTCTTGATCTGTTACTGTTTAACAGATCTCGTAATATTATCTTCTCATTTTGAGGACAAAAAATCAGGTGACCGGAAGTAAATTTTCGAAAAGATATTTGATGTTACTCTAGATATTTCAGTCTAAATAACATGTCCTAAAATCATTTCTAATGCTCTTCTTATCAAAATATTTATGGGATAGTATAATACTAAATTTAGGCAGTTTTTCTTTCATAAGCGGAAGTTGTCCATTTTGTTTCCAGTGGGACTGACATATTTCAAAACTACAAAAAAGATGCTGTAATGTATTACTAAGAAAGATTCCATAAGAAAAGTTTTTATTCATTTGTTCACTTCCTGTGACAACCGGAAGTGACGGTGGAAATCTTTTCCTGACTAGTTTTGCCTTCACATCAAGATCTACCACTTGTAAAAGTTTGGTGTCTTAATCTCTTACCCTTTACGAGATCTAGTTATGATAACTTCTCATTTTGAGGACAGGAAATCACGCAACTGGAAGTGAATTTTATAAAGATATTTGGCGTTACTGAAGACAGTTACAGTCTTGATAACATATCCAAAAATCATTACAAATACTGCATCTATAAAAAATATTTACTGGAAAGAAAAATACTCAAATTATGAAGTTTTTCTCTTTTAACCGGATGTTGTCTTCTTTGTTTCCGGTGTTACTGACTTATTTCAAAACTACAAATAAGATTCTATTATGTGATAAAAAAAGTTTCCATAAGGGAAAGTTGAATTTTTGGACTTCTTTGATCACTTCCTGTGACGACCGGAAGTGACGACAGACTATCTTATCCCCCATGGAATTTCTAACTCATCAGGATATACCACTTGTCAAAGGTTGGTGTCTTAATCTCTTACTGTTTAAGAGATCTAGCTATAATAATTTCTCATTTTGAGGACAGGATATCACACGCAACCAGAAGTGAATTTAAAAAAAAAATAGTTGATGTTACTGTGTGATAAAAAAAGTTTCCATAAGGGAAAGTTGACTTTTTGGACTTCTTTGATCACTTCCTGTGACGACCGGAAGTGACGACACACGATCTTATCCCCCATGGAATAACTAACTCATCAGGATATACCACTTGTCAAAGTTTGGTGTCTTAATCTCTTACTGTTTAAGAGATCTAGCTATAATAATTTCTCATTTTGAGGACAGGATATCACACGCAACCGGAAGTGAATTTTAAAAAAATTAGTTGATGTTACTGTAGACATTTGCAGTCTGAATAATATATCCAAAAACAGTTGCAAACACTTTATCTATAAAAAATATATATTGGAAAGAAAATATTCAAATTATTTAGTTTTTCTCTTATGACCGGAAGTTGTCGTTTTTGTTTCCGGTGGAGCTGATATGTTTTGAAACTACAAATAAAGTGCTATAATGTGATGCAATAAAAGTTCCATAAAAGAAAAGATGAAATTTCCGATTTTTTTACCACTTCCTGTGACGACCGGAAGTGACGGCAGACAATCTTAACCCATATGTTTTTCCCTTTTCGTCAAGATAAACCACTCCTATAAGTTTGGTGTCTACATCTTTTACCGTTTTAGAGATATAGCTATAAGAACTATTCATTTTGAGGACAGGAAATCACGCGACCGGAAGTGAATGTTCCAAAGATATTTGACGTAACTGTAGTCATTAGCAGTCTGAATAACACATCTAAAAATCATTTCAAAAACTTTATCTATAAAAAATATTTATGGGAAAGAAAAATTCTGAAAATATGCCGTTTTTCTCTTAAAACCGGAAGTTGTCGTTTTTGTTTCCGGTGGGACTGACATATTTCAAAACTACGAGTAAGATGCTATAATCTGATGCTAAAAAACTTTCAAAAAAGAAAAGTTGAAATTTTCGATATTTCAGAACACTTCCTGTGACGACCAGAAGTGACGGCGGACAATCTTAACCCAATTGGATTTGCCTACTTATCAAGATCTATCATCCCTGTAAGTTTGGTGCCTTAATCTCTTACCGTTTCTGAGATCTCACTCGGATTAAATATTAATGAAAAAAGCGGAAATCAGACATATCTGACGACCGGAAGTGAATTTTGAAAAAATGAAAAAAACGTCTCGGGGTATTTTCATTTTCTATCATCCCTGAAAATTTCAGGAAAATCCGTCCAGCCATCTCTGAGAAATCCTGCCGACAAGATTTGGGGAAAAAAATAATAATAAGAATAAGAAAAAACAGTAGAATCACTATAAGGTCTTCCGTCTGAAACGGAAGACCTTAATAAGGATTCATGAAGGTCATTTTGTCAAGCTTAATTAAGGTAAGAAGTCAACAACTGTTGCCTGAGGATGCTCACAGATCCCACGACACCGTTTGGTTTGGATGTACAGCTTCAAATTAAGGTAATATCGAAAAACATTCTTCTATACTCCTTACTACTGGCCACAAGACCATAAACTGAGGACAGACTTAACAACTGTTGTTGATTTCTATAGAGTTATGAATTGATACTTACTCTAAACAAGAGGCCCATGGGCCACGTCGCTCATTTAATCTCTGGCTACGGAAAAGCAGAAGTTCAGTATTGAAAAGTTTAATTAAAAAAGTGTGGCCTCTACCTACGCCCAGGGGCCATGACCTACACATAATTGATTCTACACTTTATTGAAGAAATAAACAATGTTATTCATTAATCATGGTGTAACGTTGATCTATGAACTAGTCTGTTTTTGCCCCGATTTATTACTATATTAATGTGGACTAAAAAAAATAGACCCAGATCCAAAAAAATTGGAATTTGGAAGAGTCATCCTTACTCGTTATGATCATAACCTTGTACTTACAAGGCTCTCCATCGGTTGTCTAACGTGGCGGGCCGTCACCGGAAAATTTTCTAACGCAGCAGAAACAAAATCAGCATATATGTTCTGTTACAGTTCTGTTACATGTTCTGTTGAATCTACATCATCCAAGAATGCCTTCATATAAATATGACCAAATATGGCTTTGTGCTTATGAGACCTTTTGAAGCATGTATAGTGGTATCAAAGATGGGGCCAAAGAAATATTTTACTTTGATTTGAAATTCATTTTATTTCTATAGTTTAAAAAAATACAAAAAAATTAAATTAATGAAAACTAGAACTGTCCAAACGGGACAAAATACCCCCCGCTGGGTTTTTTAGAAATAGGTTTTTCCATAATAAAGATATGTATCAAACACAAATTATGAAATTTTTCTTCCAGTGACCTTGAACTTCCCCAAATGACCTTGGGTCAAGGTCATGACAAACCCTTGGGTCATGGGCAATCTTTGTGTGAAATGAGAACTTACCAAGTTTATCCATAAGAAAGATATGGACCGGACACGAATTATGAAATTTTTCTATCAGTGACCTTGAACTTCTCCAAATGACTTTGGGTCAAGGTCATGACATACCCTTGGGTCATGGTCAATCTTTGTGTGAAATGAGAACCTACCAAGATTATCCATACGAAAGATATGGACCGCACACGAATTATAAAATTTTTCTACCAGTGACCTTGAACTTTCCCAAATGACCTTGGGTCAAGGTCATGACACACCCTTGGGTCATGGGCAATCTTCATGTGAAATGAGAACCTACCAAGTTTATCCAAAAGAAAGACATGGACCGGACACGAATTATGAAATTTTTCTTCCAGTGACCTTGATTTTCCCCAAATGACCTTGGGTCAAGGTCATGACACACCCTTAGGTCATGAGCAGACGGACAGACGAACGGACGGACAAGATGATTCCTATATACCCCCCAAAACTTCGTTTGCGTGGGGTATAAATAGATAGGCAATTTTATGTTGACACTTCCTTTTTCAATGCAGAAATTTTTTGACATCTGGTTACATGGACTAACCTTTTGATTGTCTGCTGTTTCATTTCAACCAATTTTATTATTTAATTAATGCACAATATACCGGTAAGCTAATTCTTCGAGTTTATAATATAAAAGATGTATGTCTTATTTCAGGTAAAGTTTTAACAAAAGCTAATTATAGACGCTTTTAGGTCAAAGTTAACTGCCTTAAAACTGACTCAACAGACAATATTTTTACAACAATTATCACTACTGCAAGAAAGATATGAAAAAATCATTCCTTCAAATCTTTTTAGAAATTACTGTCTAGATTAATGAGTCAATTTCACTGAAATATTATGTTTTATTGTAGAAATTGACTGTCCAGATCTGAAATGCGAATTTCCAAAATAATGAAATAGAAAAACGTGGTTCCAAAAATATATTGTCCAGAGGTTGGAGTGTCTGGAATAATCTCTGTTGAGATTCTGCTGGGCTAGATATTTGGACTGACGCCTCGGTCCAAATATCTAGCCCAGCAGAATCTCAACAGAGATTACGTCTGGAATATTGGTATCTGGATTACAGCAGCACAACTTATCATAATATTTCAGCCACAATACAATATGTATCACAAATATGTTGAATTTTGGGACGATATGATCGCCCCAATCTAATCAATATCAGAATCTTAGATCCATGCCGTATACACTTTTGTACTCGGAGATTATACAGCATGATTTAAGAAGTCTAATTTTAATTAGATTATGATCGACACAGTGCTATTTTATTTCCCAGATTTTTACCATGCTTGGATGTGTAAATCTTTGTTTTGGTCTGTCTTTATAGCAATCGCAGTGAGCGTCGCAAATCGACGCTCGTCACTGCAAGCTCTTAAAGCAACCCGTGTGAAGAGAAAATTCGGACTACTGCACATTCATTTGATTAGTCTGCATCATCCAGACGTTTGCGTTTACCTCCACAAGGAGGTTCATATCTCTAAATTCAGAATTTCTCTAAAATCTCAAAAATCTCAAAAATAAAAAATCTTAAATTATCTTAATGGCTATCATTCTCCTTTTTTAAAAAAAAATATTTATTACATAATAGCGAGCGCAGCGAGCGTCCCAAAGCGACGCTCGCAAAGCGAGCTCAATGGACTAACATGTATGAACAGAGGAAATTCGGATTCAAATCTGCACATACGTCAGCCAAATTTCTCTGTGCAACATTCCCAGAATTCCTGCACTACCCAATGTCCTTTGCACGAATAAATCAAAAATAGTAAAAAAATTAAAGGAACATTGCTTCTTACCGAAATCTGAACGAAATGATTTTGCCTTACCTTATTCAAAAAAATACTCCCATGCCACAACACCGGCCTTCACCTTGCCCTTCGGAAATGATACAAATGACAGTTATGTCGGTTGCTTCCGTGAAACTCGGAAAACATGTTGCGGTGCATAGCAACATGGTGGCTAAAACATAGCAACAACTTACTTGAAAAGAACGATTTAATGCAATCTCTTTTCCATAACACTAGCGTTTGTGTCCAAAGTCAACAGAACTTTTTATCTGACGTCATACTTTCTCAACGGTTCGGGTATTTCCGATTTTGTTGGAAACTTACGAGAAGTTTGGAATCTCGATCCCGATGCATTGGAAATGATTTCTTTTTATTGTTTTGTTTTATTCTTTTTGCTTGATAGACAGTACATGTGTAGGTTTATGATAGTAAAAAAACTGCGCTCGCCCCAACGGTCACACCGTAAAACATATTATTTGATATATATCTTGCATAACAAACATATTAAAATTAAAATGAATAATTTTAACTTTATCTATACGACGATAAACAGCAGCTCGCTTCGAAATTAGATCGGGCGTGGTGTACGGTAAACCAGTAGTGGCGCCCGATTTCTGTCGACTCTGAGGTAAAATTGGCTATAAAAATTTACGGATATCGATATCATTCATTTAAACATTCCCTTAGGGTTTATCCCATTTCATTCAATTTTATGGGGCTTCTACCACTTTATTGGGGCTTCTACCCTTCTGTATGGGTATTCTCCAAAAAACAGGGGGGCTTCTGGAATTTCCATTCACCTAAGTTATAACAAAATAAATTTCTGCACAGACTGCACTCGCCATAATGGTCGCACTGTCAACATAAACACAGCATCCATTTCTTTCTAGGCCTCATCCGTTAAAGACCTAAAGTCAAGGAAGTTTAAACACTCACCTAGTCTTTTTATCCAGTGAATGAGATAGCCTGGTGATCAAATAAATGATAATCTGTCATCTTTCTTATTACGTAGTGTCTTCGAAAATCGGAAAAAACTATTTTTTTCGAAACGAAAGTAGATGTTTGTACACTCGTACATTGACTATTTCGTTTTTGTGTTTTGTTTGTGTATGGGGGTCAGAGGAACATATGCTCCTTCCATTGAGTTTTACTAGTAGTAATAAACTTTACACTTATAATAAGGTTAACCTCTAAATATTTGAAAAATAATTATTATGTTTTCAGTATAAAGCAGATTTGTATGGAATCGAAACACTTTTCGTTAGCATTATCCATACTCCTTGGTAGGCTCCATGTAATTTCGTCCCTGGTTAAATTTGTTTGTTAATAAAGAATACTGTATTTGACTCATTGTCCCAAAGACAATAGATTTGATTTATCAGAATTACTTTTAATTAGTTTCAAATATTTTTGATTGGATTTAAAGCACTCAAACGTTTTAAAGATATATCCAGTCGAACTTAATTTTCGCGCGAAATGAACTCGAACTCCATAAGGAGAAATAGAGGCGAATCAAGACTAACATGGAGCTATCACTAGATGACTACATTGGCAGTACCTCTGGAATGGATTTTCAAGTGAAAATTAGGTAAAATAAACAAAATAAACACAAGAAGTTGTTTGTTAAAAGGGTTTATTTGTTATTAAACGTCGTTTTATCTCTTGCTTGATTTCTTGTCTGTTTAAATCAATGTTCAGCCTTATCCACATGTCACTGTCAGCAACTGTACCTATATCACATTGTTTGTTTTTGACAGACATTTCATGTGCCATTTATTTGTTTGTATATTATATATTAAAGAAGCCTGTGTGAGAATGATAAAGTGTTAAATGTAAATCAATTATTCAACCTATTACTTTTTAGTTTCCTAAATCATGATTAAGAAAATGAAAGTAAGGCTGTTTCTAATCTAGTCGTAGGGACTCACTGAGAATGGTGTATTTTGTGTATTGTTTGTCCGTTTAGGTATATTGAAAATAACCAAAATCTCGAAAAATTCTGAAATTTACAGTTAAAATCATTTCAATATATACTCGATTCCCATTATATCGCGGTAAATTGCAAAAAATTGGATACATTAGCCAATATTCTTTTTGTTGATGGACAATCTGTATGTTGTCTGAATGTTGACTTTTTTGATGATTAAGAAGTATGGAACATCCGTTTGAAAAAAAAAATTCAAATAAAACGTAACTTTACAGATTTCCAGTGCTGTTTTTATTATATTTAGACCATTAAATTTATAACCTAGCGAAAATTATGATAAAGTTCTTCTTTTAAAAATCTTTAGTTTGTACAAGTGTTTATTTTTCATGTAGAATTACATCGTAAATAAAAAAAATTAAAATTGAGGTTCATGTCATCTACAAATTTCCACGTTTTCCCATACCGCGATAAAATGAGACTCTACAATTTGGGTGGTAAATAAGACTTCCTGTTTTAAAAATATATCACAAATTAAACGATGCAAGCTTGGAAAATAATTTGACATTAACAAGTTCGGCCATTGTTAGAATTATAGATATCATTTGATAAAAGTTAAATAAAAAAACTAAAATTACACGTTTTGTACAAAAGAATCAAGTACCGCGATATAATGAGACACCAGTATACATTAAAAAGACAAGAGCTCAGTGCTCACAATAACTCTAGTTTAATCAGTAATTTTAGACAGACATAGAAAAGACACTGTCCTGAACATGACCCATTATTGGTATATGGTATGGTATATTTTACGATGTAAGGATTTTTTTTCTCATTGGTTTTTTTAAACCCTTAGATTTATAACATGTTTTCGTACACATTGATAAAACAATTCACAATTACTTGAATATTGATGGCATGTATTGATCAACTAAAATATTCATTATTCAAACAGAAATACCAAAGAACAGAGAAATATTGGTTTTTCTGGAAGAGGAGGAGGGAATGCTCGAGGGCGGGGCCGTGGTGGTATTTCAAGGTCAAAGTCCTCGGTAAATACTGTGAATTTTAGAGGTGGATCCAAAGGTGTCCGAGGTGGGATCAGAACTTTTAAATCATTAAGAGGTGCTTCAGGTGTAAATACTGCAAAATTTAGAGGTGGAATTGTTTCTGGCAGTGCATCCAGAAATTTGACAATTTCTGTCCCCAGTAATTCTGGTGGATTTGACGCAAGGGCAAAAATATCTGCCAATAAGAAACCTCTGGATGCAAGAGAAAAGTTGACTTTAAAAGGGAAACCAACAGATGCCAGAGCAAAAATTGCAAATATTAAAGCTCAGAAAATGGGAGTCAAGACTAACGATGCGAGAATGATTATCACAAGCAAGACAGGAGGTCAAGGAGGAGAGGTCAAAGTGCAGGTCCAGGGGTCAAATGATAACACAGACAGTGGTCTTCTAACAAGAACAGGGGGGGGGGGGGGGGATGTTCACACTTTTAACCATAGCCAACTTTTCTACCTCATATACAATGTTAATTCACAAGTTTCCCCTTATTTTTTTTCAAGCCTCCTTCCTCTATAACATTTGGACAAGGTGGAAATCCAATCATTCAAATCAAGAACGATCAGTTTCACAATCCTCGACAGTCCTCCCGAGGCCAGACAGATATTTACTATGACGAGGAGGAAGAGAGAAGTGTCCAAAAACCCATGACCTACTTAGTGGAGAAAACACTGACTGTTAAAAAACCCCAACTCCTTCCAACTTATAAGTTAACACAAGAAGTACCAAAACGCCAGCCTCCAATTATGAAAAAACCCACCATGATTTCAACAAAGAAACCTTCCCCTATTCATTTTGCTAGCTCAGATGATGATATAATCGACGAGACACACAGGGAATTAAAACGTAAGGCATCCTCAGCACCAGTGTCTGGACCATTAAAGTTTGCTAGGACCACTGAGACGGTATCAGGAATTTCTTCAGTACAGTTAGAAAGGCCTAAAGTGTTGACAACAGCCAGTGTGAGAGAGGAGGAAATTCCAGCAGAGCCTCAGGTACAGTGCTGTACAGAATGATGTGAATAGTTTGACATTTACAGCAAAGAATAAATCTATTCATTTGTATATTTATTATAAATATTTTTTCTCTCTTATTTTTAACAGGAATCAAGTGGGTATCGTGTCATAGTATCTAATCTTCATACAATTGTGGTACAAAATGACATCATCGTGAGTACATAAAAGGAAAATTCAGACTTCACGTTTGCCACTTAATAAAACTATGCATGTTTTAAGTATATTTTTATATTGATTTTTATGAACAAAATGTATCTACATGTATTTAGTCATATACAGAAGAAAACATATTTTAACTCTTAAATTTTACTCCAAGATTAAGTTAGGTGAAGGATGAATAAAAGTTTCTTCTAGGAATAGTTATACTATACATGTGTAAAGAACTGTAAATGTTTATCTGAAAAAAAATAGAATTAGACTTAAAAAAAAATAGAAAAAAGAAAAGAAATACATGTGTTATTTCTGTTCCTAAGTACAGTACCTGTACCTGTACAGTTGTTAAAAGCTAAAATTTGAAATTTATATCAAGTTTCTGAATATTAAAAGATATAAGGTATTCAAATTTATGCAAATTGAAATTCTCTGTGTAGGAGCTGTTTGGAGCGATTGGGCCAATCAAACGAGCTCGACTTTTGAAGGCAGGAGTAGCTGAAGTTGTGTACCTTAATAAGGAGGATGTTCAAAAAGCGATCCAGAAATACCACAACAGAGAACTGGATGGTAACAGCTAAGATATTCTGTCTTTTATAGTGTAAATCATGTTTTGGGTACAAGACTATTTCTCATCATTATCTGATACCATCTGTATCATTCTTTTGTATTATGAATAATCTTGTTTTACTACTTCCTTAAACACATCTGTAGATAAATGCAAAAACATTTGCATTGCAATTTTGCTATCAATACAGGTATATTTAAATGAGTCCATTATATGGATAATATAAATTACTAGTAAAGCAAAGTGAATTCCCAGAGCCACAGGACTTTAATATAACTGTGCTTTATTGTATTCATATTTTATTGTAGGACTGCCAATGCAGGTCAAGTTGTACACCCCTCCCAAACCTAAGAAGGCTGCACCTGAGGCTATTGTCGGCAATGTCAAAGATGTGGAGGGCCCCCTCAGGTAATGCTTCATACCAGAGACTACTTAGCATAAGTAAAATGATTTTCCACCCGGAGAGCAGAATTTTCACACATTTTATACAAAAAAAGTATGCCATAAATGGATGATGACTTATTGTCTAAGAAGGTATTAGGAGATACTCTTCCACTGTGTTTTCTATGAAACCAGATTGACAGCAATTTTTGGGAGGGGGATTTACTTGTATTCAGAGTTATATCCCTTCTCTTATTATTAAACTTGGGAAAACTTTTAATATTGTAACAAGTGCCTGTGATTGTATAAAATAAGAAATTTTTAACACTCTTCAGATTAATTTTTGAGGAATAATGTTTATACATGTCTTCCAAAATTGCCTAATAGAATAGAAAAAAAGTAGGTACAGGGAATTGATCAATTGGCATAACTTTTCACTGAAGTGCTTTAGGATGTAACGATAATCCTGTAATACATGGAGATAACATTTAGTCATCAAACACTTTGTGCTGGATGGGTATTTTCCAAAAGGGTTGCCTTTGTTTTCTTGTTAATTGTTGCATTTTCATCCTCGGACTACCAGTACTTATAATTTAATATGATATTTTATTATTTACAGACTTGGTAAAGATAATCCAAAGAAAGGTTCAGATCTTGATGTTGGTATACTACACAAAGCTTTGTTCAAGACTGGTACCCCAAACAAGACAAAGGTGGCCTTTACAGTGAAAGTGTAATGCTCCACTCCAGTACAGGCCTTGAACATCTGCTCCAGCAAACTTTTCTTGCTGCAAAACTAGCGTGTAAATATTGGGATATATTTTAAGGATCTCCTTAATTTCTACGAGCCATCACCATCACTGTGTATGAAATGAGATTTTCTGCCCATATATCCATCTCCTTTAAGCTTTTCCATATTTACCATTCCCTTTATTTTGCGATTGCTTTTAAAAATACTGGTACATGTACATTGTAGTTTCAAGTTTCTATAGAGTTGAGCCCCTTCCCCAACCCTCAAAATAAAGTATTAAATTGAAGTTTTGCAGCAAAGGCTTTACAAAGAAAGTCCTTATCATTATACAAAGAGACTACCAAGGAGCTGTTTATATGGTGCGTGAAGAAAAAAAATGGGCTTTTGTGACAACAGAATATTTTCATAATGCATATATTGTTATTGTCTACATTCATCATGAATGCATTTTCAAATGTCAATATCATAATCATAGTCTTTGTTTTATGTTCATGTTTCATTAAAGAATTAATAGCACACTGTTGTTTTGTACATTTCTTTTTGTGTACACTTGATTTACATTACTTGCATGTTATTGGGAGGATAAAATAATGCCTGTGCAGGTCATAGAAATACTGGTGTTAAAGTATATCAAATAAGGCCTTTGATTTATATACCTATACATGTATGATGGAAAACTTCAATCAGAAATTCCAAAATAGATTGAAAAAAAAATTTAAAAAAACATGTCAGAGTATTTATATTTTCTTTAAAAATTTATTGGTTTCATAAATCAATTTGTTCACTTCAAGAAAAATACATGTAATCCATTCTATGTCATTTATTTATCAATATACATGTAATATATATACTACTATATATGTACATGCATTGCTTATTTTTAATGACATCATTTATAAATCATTTGTAGAAGACAAATCTATCAAATTATTGATATATTATTCATCAAACTCATTTTTAGAAAACTTAAATTGCATAATGAAAAGTTTAACACATGATCAGTACATGTAAACTCGCAATCAATGATGCATATGTTTTATATTTTTAATCAATATAAGTTATTCTAAAATTCATTCAGAACAAACACATGTATACATTAAAAACAGGCACTGACTTGTCATCAAACAGATTATTCTCAGACTGATTGTATAATCAACTCAACTGAACACACAGCCACTGCTATACATGGCACAGAGATGGATTGAAATATAAAAAACATTATATGTGTAGAACATTTGCTGAATTATACATGTATTTATCTCTCATTGTAGATACAGTGAAACTTCATTATCTCTAACTCTAATATCTTAAATACCATGGATATGTCCAAGTGATCTGAAAGTGGCAACTACATGTAATTGCATTTAAACCTCAATAAATAACCTTTGGATATCTGAAAGGCTTTGCCTTGGTCCCCTTGAGTTTGAGGTAACAAGGTTTGACTTTCTATACATGTAAATATTTCTAAAGTTCTTTCAATTGTAATACCAGTAGATGATTGTCACATATATATATATTCCTATGTAAATCTTTGATCCCAAATTATTGCCCCACCCTACCCTTGGAGGCCATGATATGAACAAACTATTATCAACACTATGTTATGTATTTTCATTTCTGGCCCAGTGGTTTGTTTGAAGTTATTTTTTAAATCCCATTAACTAACTTTCTTTAATCCTAAATTGCCTACCCTTTAGATAGGGTGTGGCCCTTCAATGAATAAAATTAAATTCCATTCACCAAAGGATACTTTTTGGCAAGTTTGGTTGAAATTTGTTCAGTGGTTCTCATAAGTCGAAAATGTGTTTACAGATAGATGGACAGAGGACGTCAGACAAAATGTGAACAGAAAAGCTTACTTCAGTTTTTAGCTCGGATGAGTTTAGGATTTATAACATGCCCTAATTAAATACTGATCAATATCGCTAAATATTTCTAAATCAAAATGAGGAAGCCCCTGCTAGCCGCCGGATCTTCTCAAAGGACAACCAAAAACACAGGGACCAGGGTGCCTGAAAAATGAGAATATTATCAGAATTACTTAAGTGATTATATTACAAGGTAATTCAATTTCCAAAAAGAACATGCTTATAATTAATTGGCACTTATAGCTAAGTGATTTTCATTCTGCATGACTTAGAAATACATGTATATTTTTAAATTATTGGTTGTAACAAATTACACTTATATGAAGGAAAATTGTCCATCCCTGGCACTTCATTTTAAACATGTTTTACTGTACCTGACCAAAGATATTGAAAATTTCTAGCTGGCCCATGTATTATGCCATGTTTTACCAAATTGACCTGTTTCAATCAACTTTTCTCAGTAAGGTAAAAAAAAATGCAACTGAAGAAAATCTGTAACACAGGTAATGGAAGTATAAAATATCAACCTAAATTTTAAAGATGGACATGGGTTGTCAATGGATTAGTTGGTTTAAATACGGGGTCATTTTATATATATAGAGTGAACCCCGTCTTACCATTCGTAACCAGATGGGGATGAATCCTTTGTATAGAGCCATTACACCTTCCTGTGTGGCTGTTTTAATTAAACAGTCTATGGAACCCGTATATAGCAATCCTCTGTAAAAAAAAAAAGGCATTTTGTTAAAATTGTTCTTCACATGAAGGATAAAGGACATTATAATATCAGATATCACCTTAAATACTAGAATTTCAAGCTCTTAAAAATCCTAGATTATTCCATTAGTCCCATTGCACTAGGAGAGCTACCAAACATCTGTTAATTGATTAACCCCTTAAACCAACAGAGTACGTCAGTTGAGAAGGGTTTAATATTAAGGCAAATCAGACTGACTCGTAGCATTAAAAGTCCACCTTTTAATGTAAATAAGAGTAACAAAATGCACAAGGTCACCCTACGTACTATTCATTTTTAAAACCTATGATAATCTTAGTTACTACAAGATGTATATGCCTGTTTCACTTATCTTAAGTTTGTTTAGTCAGACTCAAATACTGCTTTTACACGGATGACTTACTTTCCATTTTTGGTTGGCTGGTTCATTATTCTGGTTTTGACAACATCAGCTGGTGTCCCAAAAGTAGCTGCCACTAGGCCTGAACAGGCACTGAAAGAATAGAAAGTTCATAATACGTCCCCAGTAGACCTTAGACAAGAAGCATGAGGAAAATGCCTCTATACTACAATAGATGCCTTATCCACTACTGTGCTGAATTTTGTTGAACAAGAACACACTGGTACAGTAGTTTATAGATACCGTTATGTATTTTCTTCTCTATTAGCAGCATTTATGTTCTTATTGGTTAAGCTATTGTACACTATATACCACTGATAATTACTAACTTGTTATACAAAATATAACTACTATTCATTCTAAAACTTTTTATATTGCTCACCTTGCTAAGGAATGTGTGACATAATTATCTTTTAGATCAGTGTGACGTAAAATATTCTGTTTGGCTGTATCATAAGTACATAAGTCTAAAAAGATGTAAAATTAATTAGCATACAATATCATATTGATTTAATCCCGTACAACATTTCTAATTTACTGTGTTTTGATTTAACTTTTAACCTCTTAATTAGAACAAATTTCAACTTCTATCCATTCATTTCTTATCAATTCTGAAATCATTTTCTTATATACTGTAGATCACTAAATTTTCGCGATACCTTTTTTTCGCGAGATAGTCTCTTGACAGACTCTTGATTAGCGAGACAAAATTTTCACGAATTGTGGTTATTGCTCTATATAATCTTAAGGAATACTATTATACGCGAGAACTGATTTTTTCGCGAGCACACTGCCTCGCGAAATTACATAAAAATAAAGTTCTCGCAAATAAAAAGTTATTCACAGTACATGAAAATAAACATGAAATGGTAATTAACAAAAAGGCTATAAACAGTACCAAGTGTGTGAAGATAAAGAAGATTTACCTCCCATATTAACCAGTGCTGCCCTCTGCACATTAGGTACCACTCCTCTATATAAGCCTTTAACACCACTTTCTGCCACTATTTTTTTAAATGCATCCAAAAACCCTGTAACTCTAAAAAGAAAAAAACAAGAGGTCAATGGGCCACATCGCTCATCTGAATTGCTTTACATATTATAATAAGCTGTTCTCCACAAGATTTCCCCCCATGTAACACCTATTATTGCCCCATCCTATCCCTTGGGGTCATGATTTGTACAATTAGAATCTATACTACCACAGATTGTTTCCACACAAGTTTCAGCTTTTCTAGCCCAGTAGTTCTTGAGGAGAGGAGAATATTTTAAATATTTTTCCTATATATTTCAATTTTAAACTTGGATTCCCTATTGTGGCCCTGCTGACTACCCTTAGGGGTCATGATTTCAACAATTTAAAATCTACACTACCCCAGGATGCTCCCACATAAGTTTCACCTTTTTTGGGCCAGTGGTTCTGTAGATTTTTCCTGTATATTTCAACCTAATATTTGGATTCCCTATTGTTGCCCTGCTCTACTCCAGGGGGTCATGATTTGAACAATTTGGCATCTACACTACTCCAGGATGCTTCTGCATAGTATCTCACAGCCCAGTGGTTCTTGAAAAGAAATATTTGTAATGACCCCACTCTATTTTTGTCTTTTCTTGATTATCTCCCCTTGTAAGGAGACTCAGCCCTTCATTTTAACAATTTTAACTCACCTTCACCAAAGAATGCTTTGTACTAAGTTTGGTTAAAATTGGTCCAGTGGTTCTTGAGAAGAAGTAAATGTAAAAAGTTTAGAGATGAACAGACGGATGGATTACAGGTGATCAAAAAAGCTTGAGCTTTTAGCACAGGTGAGCTAAAAACATGAATGCAATTACATATAAGTCTTCTTTTTATTTAGAATACATATTTATTTTTCTTCTATTTTTCTTCCCTTGTATGAGCATACCTAGGGGGTTTCCCCTCCAGTTTTCTTCTTCCCTCCATCTGCATCTGAACTTTAATGAGGTCAGTAGGACTGGCTATCAGCTGACCGAGCGCTCCAGCTATCAGTCCCCCTAGTGAGGCCTTCCTATCAAGTGTTTACAAACTGTCATTAGTACTTAGAATTGTCACATTAAACAAGAGGCCAGAGGGCTTTAAAGGTCACTGAGTAACTACAATATTGTGATAGGTTCAAAGATGTATAAAATGAAATTAACTGGTAGATAAAGATATCTTGCCCAAAAGCAAAAGAATTGGGATGTAAATGAATGTAAATCAAAACTTCAGAATTGATTACCATACTGGAAAGCTTCCATCAGCCTCTCTTTGTAAAATGTGTTCCCTGAATAATTCATAAATAGACATCCGGCTACCTGTGTAAACTGTTAAACAAAAAGAAAAATCTCAAAGAACTCATTAAATATAGGCAAGCCAGATACAAATTTCAATACGCACTTATTAGATGCAGTTGGTCTAATGGGATAATGTCTATCTCCCTAAATTGATTTAAAAGATATCTTTATATGAATATGCAATATACTCTGTCAAAATTATGTTTATGCTTGAAGAAGTTGATTGAAATATTGCAGTGATTTTTGCTTGTGGATTAAATGTTCGATCTAATAATCCATATCTTAAAATAATCATAATCCTTCATTTGGCAAAGCTGTCATCACTAGTCAAGAGTGATGTTCTGCTCCTCTACTCCTTTCACTCTTCAAGTGAATTATTTCTCTTGGCTAAGTGAAGAAGATCTAGCAAAATCAGCTTATATATGTACTGAAGCTTCATATTAAACAGATTCTGCTTCCTTATAACTTTTTTCTGAAATGAAACATGCAATCTCTGGTTTTTAATTTTCTCTAAAGGATATTGAGCATTCAATCTTATCATGTTTTTATCTAAGGAACAGAGAGTAATTTTGAGTCAAGGCATATGGTGTATTATTGGAATGGCATACTTATTATGACACTGTAGGGCTAGTAATAGATAAACCATACAATTTTGACTGTTTTGTGGTGTATTGTAAATTATACCATGGTTTGGATTTCACGACCCTGGGTTTAACCTCACGAGACGAAGTCGAGTGAGGTTACCCAGGGTCGTGAAATCCAAACCATGGTATAATTTACAATACACCACAAAACAGTCAAAATATGTATGGTTTATCTGTTTTAACCTATGATATATAAATATTAAATTTATTTTAAATGGGTACAACATGTTTATTAGTATTAATTTAAGTGTAATATAATTTTATTCAAGCATTATCCCTATGGAACCTCATTCAAGGTATTGCATCATCACAAATTAAAGAAGAAACGATTCTCGGAAAATTGCATCATCATTAATTAAAGAAGGAACCATTGTCAGAAAATAGGGGGTGAAAATGGGGAATTTATAATCAATAAGAAAAAAGTGATAAATTCTATTATTTTAAATACAATATTTAAAAGATAATATTTAGCACTAAATATTCTGTACTTTGATAGAACTTTTGAGAAAATATTTTTAAAAAGTGCGATAAATTTAAGAATTATCGAAAGTTTAACCTCATGGGGAACCTCTTTCAAATGATCACGTGATTCAAATTTGGCGTCAAGCGCACAGTTGAGTTAAGAAACACGATGGAGGTTGACGATCTTGATTTCATGGAACTTTTGCCAGTTTTGGGCGATGAACTTGGGGATGACGATGAAAACTTTACATTAAGTCAAATCGCCGATCGTATAGAACTGGACTACATAAAGTCAGAGTGCATGATATCTAATTTTGCGGACATGACTTTTGATCTTGGATATCAGTCCGAGAGTGGAGAAACGGGACCCAGCCATTCTAACATGGAAGTAACTACCATTCAGGATACGTGTACTCTTTCAGAGAATTCGTTGAGATTCGGAAATCCAGTCAAAGACGAAGATTTGGATGAACTTATCTCCGGGACAACCCCTGCCAACACTAAGAAAAGTACAGCATGGTCAGTTCGTGTGTTTAATGATTGGCGCATTTCACGAAATACTGCACTTGAAAATATTCCAAATTTGGACCATTTTTCCGCGGATGACATAAACAGATGGCTCTCGAGGTTCATAGTTGAAGTAAGGAAACGTGATGGGGATTTTTACCCTCCTAAATCACTCTACCTCTTAACAACGGGTATTCTGCGCCACATGCGAGAAAACGGAAATACTCTGAACTTTATGAACGAAAAGGATGACCGTTTTATCCGATTTCGACGGAGCCCAAGTCTACCAAAACCCGGTGTTGATTTGAATGTAATGTGGGTCCTACTGAAACGTCGGCAACAGCAATTCTGAACCAGTTGAAAAGTGGATTTAATCAGTGTAGTTTCACATTTAATTTTGGAAATTAATAACTATGTTTGAACAGGCATTCTTACATTTGTTTGGACTGTAAACAAATTCAGATAAATTTGTTTATCATAATACAATTGCTTTATTTTGTTAATTTTAATTAATAAAGACACCCTGATTTGCTTTATTTTTATAGCATGGATTATTGAAAAGAAATTATACCATGGAAGCCATGGTATAACTGCAACAATGTGAAATTATACCATGGTGTATGGGAATGTCAGACACCTCGGCCCAACGACACCTCGGCCCGATGACATCTCGGCCCGATGACACCTCGGCTCAGACAGGTCGGCCCAAGATTATAGACAGGTCGGCCCAAACATAAGACACCTCGGCCCAAGCAAAAATTCATTGAGAAATAAAGTATTTTTCTGTTTTCGGAACTTGTGTTATAAATTTTTTATTGAAAAAAAATTCAATTGATGAATTATTATTTTTTTTAAATTATACAGAAACTTCCAGGAGGATATTGATTATAATCAAGGAATGAGAAGACATAATTAAGGTGCTAATTGATAAACAAAGTGCCGCGGCACACTCTTTATATGGAGTCTCCATACAAGTGACAATGGGGGTTAATTATGAGCAGGCTTATATACGTGTCTGCACGTTTTTTTTTTTAAACTTCCATTGAACAATGTCTCCATCATTTCTTATGAATACATTCACAAAAGTTATAAGTTATGGTTTCAACCACATTGTACATTAAGAAAATTCCTTCCATTAGTTTCCAAAGTAATTTATTTAAGAAATAAACCAATCATCTTTCATAGAGTCTATGATTGACCCATCCCCCTTCCTTGTTTGATTTTAAAAAAATGTTAAACTTTCAGAAAGAATGACTTATCTTTTTATTATTATTATTAACTTCAATTTAGACACTTAATTAATTTTTTCTTTCACAAATATGCTTGG
Organism: Saccostrea glomerata; assembly: GCA_003671525.1. Classification (NCBI taxonomy): domain Eukaryota; kingdom Metazoa; phylum Mollusca; class Bivalvia; order Ostreida; family Ostreidae; genus Saccostrea; species Saccostrea glomerata. The sequence continues at coordinate 1,107,604 of PRKT01000018.1, read as the reverse complement.
GCCGAGGTGTCTTTTTTATGGGCCGACGTGTCAATAATTTTGGGCCGACCTGTCAGGTCCGAGGTGTCAACTGTCACGGGCCGAAGTGTCAATGGGCCGAGATGTCTGTCTACCGTGTATGGGGATTTATACACAAATGCCTATAACATAGGGGCAATGGAAGTATCATAGGTTAAAGCTTATTAACTGTTAAAACCAACCAATGGTGCATAAAGAGTTTGAAAAGGTAAAGGCCCTCTGACTGACTTGGAAAATTGTATGCAAAACTATTATATCATTGCATGTCTTTATGAATATGCATGAACTTTTTCTCTGTAAATGTCATTTACCTGGTATTTATAAATCAATTACCATACCTATGTGACGAATTAAAGCTGGTTGTAGTCCCTGATAAAGACTGAGCACCCCCTCTTCACGAACTGTAACAAATAAAGTAAACATAAAAAATCTAAAACAACCCCTCTTCACGAACTGTAACAAATAAAGTAAACATAAAAAATCTAAAACAACCCCTCTTCACGAACTGTAACAAATAAAGTAAACATAAAAAATCTAAAACAACCCCTCTTCACGAACTGTAACAAATAAAGTAAACATAAAAAATCTAAAACAACCCCTCTTCACGAACTGTAACAAATAAAGTAAACATAAAAAATCTAAAACAACCCCTCTTCACGAACTGTAACAAATAAAGTAAACATAAAAAATCTAAAACAACCCCTCTTCACGAGCTGTAACATTAAATAAAGTAAACATAAAAAATCTAAAACAACCCCTCTTCACGAACTGTAACAAATAAAGTAAACATAAAAAATCTAAAACAACCCCTCTTCACGAACTGTGACAAATAAAGTAAACATAAAAAATCTAAAACAACCCCTCTTCACGAACTGTAACAAATAAAGTAAACATAAAAAATCTAAAACAATAAAAGCCTTTAAGGCCCAGGGCCACAATGCTCATGCACCCAGGCCAAGCTTATTTTTTGCTCAATTGAATTTATTTTTCCTCTCTCTTAACATGAAAATGTTGACTCCATATTGTGGCCCCACCCTATCCCCAAGGGCAGATGCAGGTCATTTTATATAATTTGGATCTGTAAAAGAGGGAGATGTAAGTTTCAAAATCATGATGACAATTATATTTAAACATGGCCCATAGGTCTATGTCCTAGACTAAATAACTACACAAGTTCTTCATAACCAACTTTTACTGGCATAGGTGTATTTACAGAAATTTAATGATTATTCAAAATAACTTTTATAGTGACAAATTATCATTGACAAGATCCAATTTCAGACAAGTGCCTCCACAGAAAACAGAGTTCCATTTTGAAAAATATACATGTATATAGTAGCATATTTGAAATTAATCAGAATAACAAGTATAACATGTATAATAACTATATTGTTTAGATAGGAGACAGTTACTAACCTATTCCTAATGCTGTGCTGACCATTCCTCGTTTGGCCATGAGGGTTCCACCCCCTGCCTTCTCTCCCTGAATCTGTAGGCGGGTCTTGGTCAAGTCCAAAGGGTACGTAGCTGAAAAAATGAAGAGAAAACTAATTAACTGATTGATCTGATGATAATCAAACAATTGTATTGTTTGTTCTAGATAGTAAATTTTTGTTCATTATAAGTAATGAATACTACCGGGTAATCTGTGATTTATTTTGAACTTATATATATTTCTAACATATTTTTTTATACACTGTATTTTGATTTCAAAACATTGAAAACATTCAATGATACTTCATGCTAAATTAAGGTAATTGTTTTTCATAACAAAAAAAACAACAAGGTTCACAAACCCTCTGCTCACTCATATGAAATTTTTCTTTACTTTTATGATTTTCCAAAGGAAATGTGTATGCTGAATAAAATATAAACAATTATAGCATGGCTTGTGGAGCAAAATTTGACAAAAAAGACACTTAAACTTGACAAATTTATTAAGGAATAATAGACATTTGTGTTATCAAGAGTTATCTCTCTTATCAGAGTATCAATGTACCTTAACATTTACATGTCCGGTATCAGAAGAGACTATATGCCCATTAGGCCCCCTGTTAATTTGCCTATACGGTGTAACTAATACATTTAGAAACTGTAATTTGTTTAAACTTTTCTAAATTTTTTTTTTGTTATCTTCTTTGTCAGGACAGTTTAATGTTGTTCTTGCCCAATGATTCATACATTAATAATTATTGTATTAAATTACCCATATGATATCACCTTCATAAAAAAAAAACTTGTCTTATCTGGACATCACTGGTTTCAAAGAATTAACCGGATTAGACAAGATTTTGGAATACACAACAACAGGGCTAGACAAGTTTCACTGTATTTACCATTCGGAAGGGGGGGGGTGCTCTAACTACCTGAGCTGACCGAATTTTAAATGTGGCTGTGTAAAGGGTGTCAAAATTAACACAAACAAATAGATCAATGATTCAGCATAGTTCCAAGAACAAATTTTGTTAAGCCAGTTATCTATTTCAGTGTTACCTGTGGAGGCCACTGACCTTGAACGTGTGTGAGATAAACAAAGATAAACATTTAACTTAGAAGGTCTATATTAATTAACTTTCAAATCTTGACAAGTGACAATGCAAAAAATAATTTAGAGCCATTTTAAAATATACATGTATAAACAATGACACACCTGTTTCCGCACATACTGCTGCGATAGATGACAGGATATATTTAAACCAAAAGGAATCAGCTGATGATGTTGTTTCTAATTTACTCCCGCCTGTCATTTTGTAGCACTTATTTTAAATCCTACTGGTTGAAAAAATAACGTTCTTGCACTCAGTTCTAATGATAAAATAGATAGTTCTCTCTGAAAAATTCTCCACGAAAATTTCATCGTAGAGTCTCAGCTGAGACGGCACATACACATTTCACGTGTTTGTAAAATTGAACGGAACTATGTAAAAGTAGGCCGCAAGAGAGATCAACGACTCGGCCATTTCCGTAACCGCAAATGAGTGACGGAAAAGGACGAACGTGTTCCGACTGGACATATATATATACGTACAGTGTACCTGTATCCGTGTTATCACTTATAACATAAAACTAAGTAGTGGAGTGACAAGACCATCAAAAATTGAAATTTAATGTAAAACCCTACCCTACGGCTGATTTGTACTTTTTTGGTCAGATATATTATCAGACAATATTTTTTGCCCGGTCGTAGAAAATTCTATGGTCAAAATTTAAAATAAAAGGGAATCAAAGATCAATTAATGAAATCTGACCATAATATTGTACATATAAAGAAAAGTTCAAGGAATTCGTGAAAATAATGTGTATTTGTATAGGAATTTTATTAATTCGGTGAATATATTGATTTCATGGAAAAGGAACGAAAAATTGAATAAGAATGCCCGTTTGTCTGTCTGTAAAATGAAAGGTTTGTCTTATAGTATATGTTATTGAAAGTTAAAAGGTTTAATGCTTATGTACGTTATTCTTTACGTATAATCACGTAATATTAAGTACACAAAGTAAAGAGAAATAAAATCAAGAACAACAACACCCATCACCCCTAACCCCCACCCTACCCCTAAGAAAAACAGAAATACGACCATAAAATTCGAACTTTTTAAAATGTAATGTTTTTATTAAGCCTTTTTCATCTGATTCATTATTTTTTAAAGAAATTGTTCGACGCTTTTTAAAAAGCTTCAAGTGGTCATCCTTGCTCTCACACTGAATTTCGGTACTCCGGTCTCATCCAAAGGACAGACAACAGAATTATTATTATTCATTTCTCTGTCTAAAAAGGCTGATGTTTTTATCAATGAATGTTGTCTATGATTTGAAAGTTTACGTTTAATAAGGTGAACTTTTGAATAAGCGTTTACTCATAAATTAATCAGGTTATATTGTAGAGATTTTGGGGTTTTGAAAGATTTAACTCTTTGCCTATCACGCCGTCTGTGACGTAATAGTAGCATTACATTTGTTACTTTTTGATGACGTTATCATTTTCCCCACAGCACACTTGCGATTACGTGCTGAAAAGACGTGGTTTTGAAAAATGAATATTTACACGCTGTATGTAGCAATAGTTGTCGTATATATCGCCATATACATGCAACCATCTTTAATTTTGAATTCAAGTATTGATGGAGATTTAATCCTGTTTATTTTGTTTTAAAAATAATTCTTTCATGTGGAATGTTACAAACTTAATTTATTATCTTAGCTTACAACTTATTCATTTTAAATTTCATATTTAAATCTAAAACGTCAATGAAAATAATAAACGGTATTTGACTTCTCAGACAGGGTGTCATTTTATGCTGGTGTTTCAGTACGACACTTGCGCCCCCCCCCCCTTTTATTTCTTCGGTCCATGCATATCGACTTTATCGAAACTTGCAGGAAACTTGCAGAATCTTTAATTATAAATAAAAATAGAAATGAGGTCTGGAAGAGAAAGATTCTTACTTGTGAAGATTTTTATAAAAGTTATTTTACCGATTTTTTTAGGACAAAAAAGAAGTTTTCAGCATATTTAATTTTATTTATTAAGGGTTTTTACAAAAAAAAAATTGTTGGAATATATCTCTTAATTTTATATTGAACAATACAGTAGCGTGTTGATTGTCAAAGGGAAACATTTCATTTTTTAAGTCAAAATTTAACTGATCACATCTTTTTAATATTTTGGCCGATATACGGACGAGATACCGTCGTCGGACTCGGCATTAAAATCATCAGTCTAAAACTAGCATTATATATCTAATCCTTGCTAGCTAAGGTTCCCCGATTCGAAATCTACTATGGTTGAGATGTAAAGAGGATCGATAACCCTTGGCTAGCTAAGATTGGGATAATCTTTACACCCACATGCGGACTACTAAAAATATCTGCACGTTTAAAAAGCCATGAAATAAAGCAAAAACTTTTTTTTAATGTCTAAAGGTTAATTAAAAAAAAATAAATAAAGGGAAAAAAAACTATCGAAATGCAATATTTCTCTTCTTAAGAATGGAATTTGAACACTTTTTTAAAAACTATATGTAATAGTTTACAAGAGAGGCCAAGAACTTCTCGGACGTAGCTGTCAGTACTCGACATTTTTCCCGATGGTGCCCGAAGTATTCCGAGTATTTGTGGAGCACTCCTTAAAAGGTTTCTTTAGAAATGCATTAATTGTAGCTGCAGTTCTTGAGAAATTAAAAAATGAATTTTATGAACATGCAGCGTTGATGTGGACGAAACCTGTCCACTTGTAGGAAAAGAATAGTTTATCTAAAAAACTTGCAGAAAATAAAATTAGATTAAGAAACATAGTATAAAATAAAAATTTATCAATCACTGAGGATCTATATAAGTAGTTGGTGCGTAGTAGATATACAGATTTTTCAACATCTATACTTTTGTGATTTCTAGGTTATCCCCATGATCATCATATTATTAGAATATACAAGTTAACGGCAAAAAAAAAAAATAATTTATTTACGTGTTTGTAAAAGATATGCAATCCTGACCGAAATAAATGTTGATATAAATTAGAATGGATAATAAACAGATTATCTCAATATTTTGACGGCACTTTATTTCAGTAATGAAAAAAATATATTCTAGCCACTTTTTCTTTCCGATATTTCATAGTTTATCGGCAATTGTTTGTTAACTTTTATTTTCCGACATTTATGAAAGAGTAAATTTCAGGTAATAAAACTGGGAATGAAGACTTTACTAACTGAAAATCAAAATTGAACAATAAATCATTGACATCAAAATAATAAAGATAAAAGCTTTGTTTCGTTTTTAAAGAAAACCATGTCGGAATTGTTGAGTATGATTTCTGAGCTTATATAAATGAAGTACATAATTTCTGATCAGGCCTTCTATATAATAACCTGTTGATCGAAGAATTAAAAAAAAGCCAGAAATGCTGAATATACCGGTAATTCCGTAGATAGATTTAGGAAATAATTAAGATCGCTGTAGGTGAAAGATGTTTACCCCCCCCCCCCCCCAAGAATCGAGTTTTTACATGTACATGTATCTCTACTGCACTACCCTTTGAATACAGTCACGACTTAACTGTCCATTCACAAGATGGATGTCAAGTGTTTTTTTTTCTTCGGTTTATTACATATAGGAGTCAGAACCGGGGGATGTTGGGGGCGGGGGGGGGAGGGGTAGGGAGGCTTATCCCCCACTTATCTGCAAATATATACATAATACATGTATAGGCATTGAAAATTGGGTTTACCTTTTTTTGTTGGTTTATCCCCCCACTTTCAATTACCCCCCCCTACTTTCAATTTGCTTCCGACGCCTACATGTACATGTATGTATAACAAAAACATATAGCCGGTGGAAGAATCACATCAGACCGTATCGTTGTCTTTTTATAGAAAGTTAATATTTACTCCCCTATTAAGTGTTTCTTAAACCTATCATTTCTAGTGTATGCAGTGTTGACAAACTTGAACCTACAGAGTACACGTATACATATATTCTTAAACTACATGCAACAGGGATTAGTGAATATTTTTAAATACACTGACAATTTAAACCTACTCAAGGTGGATCAAGGAATATTCCTAAGGGACTAATCAGTAGACACGTCTTGTAATTATATTCCCGTTCCGAAGCCAGGAGAGGGAGGGGAAAGGGGTATACTGTTTTACCGAGTGTGCTTGTCCATCTATCTAGCTGTTTGTGTGTCTGTCCGTAACAAAGTTTTGATCGCAGTTTTCGCAGCAACTACTCATCAAAGATGCTTGATATTTTAGCACATTCTTCACTGAGGCATGCTATATCGTGGTATTTATTATTTTCTTAATCCGATATCAATTGCCTGTTTATCCGTGGTCGTATCGGTCGTACAAAAAATAACACATTTCCGTTTCAGTTTTTTTTCCAGCAAAAACACATGTACATATCTTGCAGTTGTTTGAAATTTTTTAGCACAAACTTTGTTATGACATGCATATGATGGGATTTATTTTTGTATGAATCTGATATCAACTTCTTATTTGTCCGTGGTGTAAATTTTAATTAACATATCTGTATTTTCACATCAGAGCGGGGTACTACTAGGATTACTAGCGAGTATTGGCCCACAGACCTGTTTTTAAAAATATCAATCAAGTATGTAGTTTACTTGCATAAAAATTTCCCGAATACCTTGTTTTTATGTACATATACATGAACGTATATTTTTAAAAACCAATACATACGAGTTAGTGCAACACTTTTTTTACGAATATTGGAACGTTGACTTGATAATGAAATCATTCAAATTTGAATTAACTTACATCTTTTTTAACATGATATTGTCGTATTTTTTTCCTTTCCAATTATGTATTTTATCTATTGCTGTGTAAGCCGAAAACAATAAAATGGTATTTTTACGAATTGGAATTTAAATCGACCAAGAAATAAGATTAAATGTAAATTTAAACAAAACTTTATTCTATGAACAAAACCTTTTTTCTCTTCAGTTGTTTGAGTATGAATTAATTTAATTTTGTTTTGTAATTTTATCTATTCCTTTTGTCGATTTTTGTGCATACTTTCATCAAATATTTACAAAAAAAATGATTTTGTAGAATTTTATAAATTCTGAATCATAGGACCCATCTCACACAATATTGGGGGACAATCACATCACCAACCGAGTGGTTCAAGTTGCGGGCTTATTTAGTGTCAAAAGAAAGACCTTCTTAATTTGTCTCGCACATGTCGCACCCAAAGTTTCGTCTAATAAATCGACCGACTTGAACATATTAAAATGATGAAAAATATTCTTATTTGCGAAATATATTAGAATGAAATTAAAAAAAATTATTATCTTATCATTTGTTGTCATACCATCAAAACTTTGCGTTGAATCAGAGCAGAAAACGTCAAAAACGCAATGTGCGTTATAGTGCGTGATTGTGGGGTAAAGGTATATGCGTTAAAATGCGTGATTGTGGGGCAACGGTATATGCGTTAAAATGCGTGACTGTGGGGAAGGGGGTTAAACACGTATTGGTGTTAAAGTTGCAATTCTTTGAAAAGGAGCGAAGAGTTAAATTAGGGACTTAATACATTTGCTAGAGCTGTAATTTCTATTCATTGGTTTTCATATACACGTACATGTATATCTTTATTGTTAACTTTTTAAGAATATGTTTCCTTTGAAAACTATACAAGTAGAAACTTTGTAAAAGAGGTACACTGTAAAAGTAATAGCCGATCCTTAAAAAGATACTTCGGGTGGGTAGATAATAATTAGAACAGTGCAAAATGTTGATCATCTGGCAATATTCACATTAAATGCATGTCGTGCGTGGTTTTTTTCTGGAAACTTTATATCTTTGAATTTTGAAAAAAGCTGATTGCCTAAATACTCAGTAGTCTTTGTCATTTCATCGGAAGTCCTAAATTTTTTTTTTTTAAACTTGTTTTTCTATGGTTGGTTAAAGATAGCGTATATAGTACTATTTCTTCTGTCTCCATTGCAATTTATAAAATTAATATTAGACAATTAATTCTGGAAGCAAAACTGACAATTCTTTCTCAAAAGGAAAAATATCGAAAAAGCTTTCTTATGACAGAACAAACCATGAGTTTTCCGAGCAAAAACTTTAGTGGATTGCTTTTATGGTTCCGTTTGATTCATATCTTCCTTTCTGGTACGTCGACGTCTTTTCAAAAGAAAACTTTAAGTACTGTTGCACTGAGCTGACAAATTATGGTACCCCCGCTCATAAAGGATTATAGTAATAGAGTTCAATTTTTGGCAGTATGTACATGTAAATGAGGAAATGCGTAAACAAAATATGTATCCCTTAGTTTGAATAATGACAAAGTCCATGTTTTTGCTGTAGAAAACACTAAATATATTTCAGAAGGAAACATAAAATAGTTCCTGTAAAGTGATTGACAGTCTTTAAGATGAAATACTAAAATCGTTTTTCTCTTTCTGTTTCATACTTGCGTTAATCTGTATTGCTTATGAAACAGAAAGGCAATATCCAATCATGCAAGATACCTTGTTCAAACAAGAATGTGATGGAAAAGTGACATGTTTGTCCTTTTGTCCTTTACGTATTTTTTTAAATTGAAAAAAAAAGGAAAATTACTTTCAAATGCTCATTAATTTAAATTTAAACTGAAATATTAGCGTTATTTTATTAATAATAGAAGCCAATTTAATATATTTAACAATATTTTGATCGATGGAGTCACTGTCATAGACAAAATGGGATTCTATAATCCGTTTACAAGACTTAGTGTGACGATGTCTTTGAAAAAGTGCGGTTTATTTGATCAGAAATCATTGTCTTATAAATCTTTCTAACGCTTAAGTAAACATTCTTTATTAATATTGCATGAAATAATTGAACTGAATTTATTTTGTTGAAATTAACACAGTGTTAGTTGGTTCAACATTGAAAATATATCACGCATCTAAAAATCTTTTTTCCTGTAAATCTAATTGTTATCTTTTTAAATTATTTTTTTGAGAAATTAGTCCTATATCAAATTGTGAAATTCATGTCCCAAAGGTAAGATTTCTGCACCCCCCCCCCCAACCCACTCCTCGGTTGGGCTAAATATGTTTAGTCATTTATTCAAAATAAAGACGTTATAACGCCTTTAAGAAAGGCGTAATAACGCCTTATAGAATGAGAAGGCGTAATAACGCCTTTTAGAAAGGCGTTATAACGCCTTTTAAAAAGGCGTAATAACGCCTTTTGGAATGGAAAGGCGTAATAACGCCTTTTTTCGCGTTATTACGCCTTTTCGAAAGGCGTTATAACGCCTTTTAATTTTTTTTCTCTCTAGATTGATCCTAATAGGCTTTCGTAGTTGGTTGGCCCCCAAGTGTTCATTACAGGAAATTTATATAAGGGAAATGTAGTATTGAATTTTTAAAAAAAAATGGCACTGACAGAACTTAACACTAAAAAATTGGGACACC
>PRKT01000018.1:1056429-1095776 GCA_003671525.1 Saccostrea glomerata | reverse complement strand
TATCAGCCCTGCAGGGCTGATACGGCTATTGTGACGTCAATATCACACCCTTAGTAAATTAAACCACAAAAACAGTACTTGTGATCATACACAATTTTTGGTTGGTTCATATTCTCTTTATTTTAACTTTTTGAAAATAAGGTCAATTTTAATTTACAAATACAATAGATTATTTTCAATTTACGGATTGGGGACACTTGAAATAGAAGTACAGAAACAAACCTAAACTTTATGAGACAATAGACTGTGTACATTTTAAGAAGTCCGTGTATGATTATTTACTTATTTTCTTCTCAACTTAATGTGTTCTGTATTTTATTACTAAGTATGTAATAAATATAATAAAACATACCCTTTTCCACATCACATCCTGTATCAGCCCTCGACCAATATCAGCCCTCGGGCCTTCGGCCCTCTGGCTGATATTGGTGTCTCGGGCTGATACAGGATGTGATATGGAAAAGGGTATGTATTATTCTCTATATTATGATAGATAATGGCGTTTCATCCAATTTAATATTGCATGTGTTAAACACAACTCTTTTAGAAGTTTTTGTAAATCTGTGCATGCTAAGATTACTCCACAGTAAAGAAATTTTTGTACAATTCAAAAATATATTTTGTATTTTTTCTATATCCTGTTTACAAAAAGTACAGTGATCATCAGATAAAATACTTATTTTCTCAAGTAATATTTCACTGGGAGGATTCTATGAAGGATTCTATACTGTAACCATTGAGCAGAAGTATCCATTGTTGTTCTAAAACAAACCTTAAAATTATCTTGAACACAATCAGATTCTAAAAACACTGATAGTTCCTGGTTCCATCTAAATATAGCTTTTTGTCTGTTTATCTGTTTGTTCGCAAAAAAAACTTCAACATTGTCAATAAATTTCGTGTTTTCCGTATGACAAAGTCTACTTTTGGGACCAAAGTACCTGACCATTTGTCCTTGACCTTGGAGTTTGATGTAATTTTACAAGAATTTACCGAACTTAAACCTTGGCCATAACTTTTGAAAAGTTGGTGCTAGAGCTTTCATACTTCATAAATAAATGAATTATGATAAGACCTTTCCCTGAATATAAATATTTTTGGCCTTTTGACCTTTACTTTTGAGTTATACCTACTTTATAAAACTTTAACTTTGAACATAACTTTTGAACAGTTAGTACCAAGACCTTCATATTTCACAGGTACATCATTATCATTTGTGACAAGGCCTTGCTTTGGTCGGTACCAACGATTTTGACCTTGACTTTGGAGTTTGGCTTACTTTTGAAAAACTTAAATCTTTAGCCATAACTTTTAGACAGTTGGTGCTTGGTCTTTTTCAATATTTCACGTGTGTGTTTTCTTATGAAAAGACATTCTTCTGGGTACATTAATTTTGACCCTTAAAGAATGAATCTTCAATACACCGTTTTCTCGCCCCTTTATAATTGTAGAAATTTACCTTTTCAAATCAGAACTTTGTAATGTTAAAGTCTTCAAACATTCTTTTATGAATGTAAATGATAGTATACCTCTTAACATTGTCCATAATTACGAAAACTTAATTGAAACATCCACATGCTCATATAAAAAAAAGTCGGCCTGCAAAATGGGGGCGTGGCCTGAATTAAGTTTATGAGAAATCGATGTAAACAACGTACCCCTATATATCAATCAGATAAATACCTAATTAGTAATTACAGTGGATGGAAGTAAAAATTGAAATATATATAAACTCAGTGTTTGATGGAAATATTGAGACAAAAGTATGTAGAAAATCTTAAATTATTTTTTTTGTGTGTAAATAATCGGGGAGGGGGGGGGCAGATTTGAACGTTTTTAAAACGATTCATTCTTTTATTACCCTGACCATTTAAAAAGAACGTTAGCCTTGACCATATACTAGTAATCTCTTAATGGTCAGTACATTTCACAGGTATATTCATTGAGAACTAGTCCTTTCTTTGGGTAACAACATTTTTATACCTTAACGTACCTTGGAGTTTGACTTGCATTTGAGAAATTTCAACCTATATAACTGTCAAACGGGGGCATTCAGTGCTTCACAACACACATCTATTTTTTTTTAAATTATATTAATGCATGCATGTATAGTGCCATTGCTTTCGTTTTTTTTTTAATTTATTTATTTATTTATTATTTATGTGTCGTAAAATTTTATATAATGGTTAAGTGGATGTGATAATATTAATTAAGGACATGCATATGTTGTATTTACTTTACATGTTCAATCTGCAGATTCAAATGTATTTGGATTAGGCAGGGACCTATATACTAACTAGTATATATAATTAGTATATAGGTCCCTGGATTAGGCAATTTAAAAGAATACACTAATAAAGCATGAATGAGGAAAATAAATTCCCTCTGATCTTAATGATGAAATGATTTTTTTTAAATTTCTAAAATGACTGATAGAACTATTTATGGTACATATGCATATAATATTTTGGTGATTACTGGAAAAATTCGATCGGGCTCGAGATGTTCGATGAATCACCAGATTTCCCCTTCCGAGATAGAATGTAGATTTTATCAAAACTAAAACAAAAGTGAACTTTTACTCTGCATTTCCATACAAAAAATCGAAGGAGTTAAAGCTTAATTAAGCATTTAAGTTCGTATAATTTTTGTGCTTTTATTGGCATATTTATCTAAAACGAAAGGAAACTAGTTATAGGACTTCTGAACACGCGTAGGAATTTATCACGGTCAAGATGGAGGCGATAGCGAAACATGACTTCAGAGCAACTGCTGATGATGAATTAAGCTTTTCTAAAAATAATATTTTGAAGGTATTTGATTATTTTTCTCAGTGCAATTAGTGGTATTCCATTCATACATTGTGGTGCCATTATATCTTATTCTAATTTGTTTTGGATACTTGGGCGAGTTGACTTCCTGGAAGAAAATTACAGCAAAAATAAATTTCTAATGTCTGATTATTACCTCGACGATAGTTTACCGAGTCTGAGAGATTGGACTTATTGTATCATAATATAATTTATACATGAAGACACTGCATTAATTAGTTTTTCTCAATGATCTCAAGCATGAGTCATTGATAATCAGTATACCTACGCATTTGAATATTTTGAAGAACGGTACTGCTTTGAATAGTTCTGTTAGTTGGACTTATATGTAGGTCACACTATGCAACTACAACCCTTTTCAAAATAGTTGTTAAAACAAAGTTTACATTGCTTTGGGGCATATATTATTTAGTAATTATATGTGAAATAGTTATTATAAAACAATATATGTTTGAAACAAAATATGCTTTCAAAGTAGATTCAGATTGATTGTACCAAGTTTTAAGAATTAATTTACTCATTGCTATAAAGTACTAGCTGCTGATCTGTTTCCAAAAGGTCTGAATGTTAGATGAGCTTGGGGGTTAATTTCCATGCATTTGATCGTGCACAATAATGGAGGTAATTACATGTAATGGTATTCTAAAAATTTCATTTATATTCTGCACGTAAATGTGACTGATTCAAGAGTTTTGTGACAGTATAGAGAAGGCTTGACTGGGAATTGAACCATTACCAAGACAGATGTATCTCAATTTCTCCATTCCTCCCTCCTCCTTAATTGTCTACACCCACAAGGCACAATCCAAGTTCTTTTTGCTCCTGGCAGATTTTTAAGCTGCAAGTCCATATGTGACCAGTAGTGCCAGATTATTTAGAGAAAGAAGAAAAAAATTAATGGCCTTTAACACTATTCAGATGCTGTTATCACTGAGATACTCAGGCTGATATCCACTACCCAAAGCATCACATTTGTTTTTTTAATGTACAAAACTATCAACTCACATTCTACATTATGTCAGAGTTAAGAAAAGGTGGTTATGGGTCTAATGAACAAAACGACTGAAGTTAAAACAAAACCAATTGCGGTTTGAATGACATTTTATGTATTATACAAGTCATACAGGAAGCTTTATGGCCCTTTATTAAAATTATCAAGCTACCCACAACTTAAACAGAAAAAGAATTATGGTTCAAATTTCAGGCTCAAAAGAACTATAAATACCAATGCTAGACAGATTTTGTTCTACAACTAGTAGAAGAATGATTTACGAGCACACAATAAAACATTAAGCCAATAGCAAAAAATTATGGAGATATAACTCTTAAACTTTTCTTCGAGTTTAATAAATACATTTATTCACTTTGACAATTTCAAGTAACTGAAAAACTTGTGTTTGAAAATCTTTGATTGTCCATTCCAGCTTTCTGCTATAGACAATATTGAGCTACAGGTCTGCCAAAAAGTAGTAAGGCAGCTAGTTGAAGCATTCAACTATGTTGATGGGGGAAGGGGTGGGGGGAGTCCGAGTGGGGGTGGGCTGATGGTTATCATTGCACCCTTTTGTGCTAGGAAAAAGACATATACTAGCTTACATCATGTACAACCTCTTGCTAGAATTCAAATTGTCAGTTCGGAGTTTAACTGTATTCCATTGATCTACTTCCCCACTATTGGACATCATTCTTTTTAAATAGCATTGACTTCCTCATGTGTATATAATTATGTACCTGTATTTTACAGTATTTATAAAAGAAAAATGAATAAACAAAAACCTCATTATTCAATTGTTTACATCTACTCAAATATATGAACCCTTAAAGGAAATTGATTACATCAATACATGTGTGTAGTTTCAAATATTTTCTAGTAAACTGTAAATATTTTACAACAAAATGAGTTTAAAATTATGTACCACATGTCCCTCTCTAATTACTTACTATTAATCATAGCTAGGATTAAACTTGTTCTGACAGATATCTTTTCGTCGTTTGAATATTTGTAGAATATGTATGATATACTGGCGATCAGTAAATTTTTGCCACACCTTATAATATTATTTTTACTAATTAGACATTAACTCTATATTAGCAATACAAATTTGTTTGTGAATTTTGTTAGTGCTTTATATATACTTTAGAAATACTAATAGATGCAAAATTGATTTTATGTATGCAACAATAAAGTTCTCTCAAATAAAAAAAGTGATGTACTGTACATTTCAGACCTTGTTAAAAGAAACTTTTTCTTCTGAATTTCAGTGACTCCCTCATACCATATATTAAATTTCTGATTTATTTCATATGATTCTTTGTAAGGAATGAAAATATGGTTGATAACATTTTGAAGAATTGATGTTTCAGTATTGAATAAGTGTCCATGAATTTTCAAATAGATTTTTGGAAGAAATAAAATTAAAAAGGAGAAATTTATGCAGGAAAACATTTCATGTGTGACAGGAAGGACTAGTGAGAAAAATGTTAAATTAGAAATAAATGGTATCAAACTAAATCATGGGAATAGTTTACTTGAGAATTGCCTACACCACATACAAGGTGTTTTAAGCCTATTGATTTCTCAGATAAACGTGTATAAATATAAAAACGAGTAATTGTACAAGAACATGCACATAAAAGGTACATGTATAATTGTAACTTTTGCAAGATAAGAAAATCATGTCACAGTGCTTGGTCCTAATGTTCCATCAAATTCTACCAACAGAACTATGCACACTTGGATAGCCTGGCACTAAAGTACATGTGCTAATTTTAAAAGATGAACAAAAAAACAGTCTAGATTATCTACTAGTCATTATGTAATAAGAATGTATATTATATTACATTTATCCATGTCTGTTTTTAATTTTAGATTCTAAGTATGGATGATGACCAGAACTGGTTTAAAGCAGAGCTAGATGGTAAAGAGGGATATGTACCAAATAACTATATAGAAATGAAACCTCATCCGTGAGTATGCCACTACAATATTTTGAATATCAAAGAGAAAGTAGAGTAATAATCTATGTGAATCGAAGTCAGTCATGAACTGAATATCTTCATTGTGTTGTTTTCTTGAAGTTGTACATGTAAAAAGCTAAATGCAGGAGGATAGTTGTATACTATGATACATACAATATGTGGACAGTGATAAAAAGTGATACAACATGTATTTTGTTATTTATGAAGACTTCATGTTTTATACTCTATCTGTTTACATCAGGAGGATTTATTAAAAACTTTGTTTAATTTCTATCTAAAGGTGGTTTGCTGGGAAGATTCCTCGATTAGAAGCAGAAAGGCGATTATTAGAGAAAGACGGTAGAGGAAACTTCATACATCCAGATGGGGCATTTCTGCTCAGGAACAGTGAAAGTGCACCAGGGGAATTCTCAATATCAGTAAAGTAAGTCTGTAAATACTATCCCTTAAAATTTCACATATGACCTAAAGATTTAAAGTGGCCTATGTTGCTGTAGGGAATCACAGATGCTGCTTTTTCTTTCATCTCTCTGAAGTCAAGTAGTGAACTCTTTAGAGCATTGTCCCTCAAGTTTTCCTTTTTCAAAGTAATATGAGAAAATTTAGATGCCTCATGATGATATTTTAATTAAATGGTAATCATAGTGGCGCACAAAGGTTTTTTTGTTTGACTCAATACCGTATAAGCAGAATTTTTAATGAGGATTTAATTTTGACATTATTAGTACGGTTGTTGAGATAGCTAAAATTCAGTATCGCTAAAAATTAATTGCATTTTATTTGTAATAGCTTCTTAATTGAGCATTTTTAAATCACTAAAATTTACTTCTTTCTAAATATAAAATACCATTTTTTAAAGGAAAAAATTGCTAAATTTGCATCTCGCTAAAATTTCCACTTGTACACTATTTAATCAAGGTTGCTTTTGTACTTAACGGGCAATGCCAACTTTGATTTGTGACTCTAGGTATCATATTACCCTAGCATGCTAGAGGTTCATGGCAAATACTTTGACTTGGCACCTTGCAATGTTCAAAGTATATACCTATTAAAGATTGCAGAGTTTTTAACTGAGGCTCTATCTTGTAGGAAAAGGTTTGATGTGAATTAATTATCTTTAATAATTATATTTCATTTTTTGAATCAGATATAATTTTTATCATATTTAGATGTACTTTTTAGCAGTAGGAATATTATGAATGTCATTGTCCAATTTATGTTTTGATCCTCGGTGTATAACTTTATAATCTTAAAGACATTTTTCAACTTGTCTCCCTTAGCAGAAATAATTCAACATATCAAGTCTATGCTTCTAAATATCTGCCTTTTCATAAAAAGCATATGTCAGAGGTAACCTTCAATTTACTAATATATATGTAATACTTTGTGACAGTTATGTTAAATTTTAATCAAATAATATTACTCTATGTCTAACTCTACAATTCCTAATTGGATGGAAGTAGAAATGGCATGTGAAACGTCACAATGTATTTTTAAAAATATGCATGACTTTTATACATTAGATTCTTCCTGTTGATCAGGATTTTATTTATTTGCACCACTAAAAAATTACTGAATCAAATAAAAATATGTCTGATATCATGAAATGAAAGATTAGTTGATGATTTGTCTTTGCATAAAATTCACTGTTAAAAAAATGAAAAAAAATATTTGAAGAAGGCCATTTAAGGTCAACAGATAAAGCAAAATGTTGGGAAGAAAATCTCTGATTTGGTTCAGGTCCACAGTTCTAATCCTTTTCAGTTCTTATGAAGAAAAAGTCGCTTTAGCAGTCAGCACTTTTATATGCACTTGCCATTGTGATTTAATCAAAGAGAAGAACGTGTTTGTAGAACTTTGATGAGGGTTTCATTTCCTTGATTTGTGTCAAGTATTGACGTAATAATTAGGACACAGCCAGGAAGACGGTTAATAACGTTAACCAACCCTACACAAATATTTGTTTTCTGTGCTTGAACAAGAACATTTTTTTTTCCTGTAGTTTTGAGAATAATTGTTAACAAAGTGGAAAATTCTATTGATATATTAATATAAATACATTTTTGTACTATATACGATACTTATAGCATATGAAATGATTCTACCATGTCTATGTATACATTTCTTCAAGAAGAGTATAAATTAATTGATAATGGAAATTAAAGAAAGTAATCAACTGTATCAAACCCCAAATGTAGAACCAAATTAGAAGACTAGTAGAAGCTGTTCCATTCATATTGATATAAAGTGTTCTGATTTTGAAAATAATATATCTTACAATTTACATGTCAAAAACTATCATTAAAGGTTAGATTCTTGCATCTAAATCTAAACATTTAATTTAAAAGAAAACCTTCCTTCTCTAAAGCAGAGGGAATCAACAAATACTGGGCCATTTTTTGTATTGATCTTCCTCAACATTATTTACCATTCCTCATAAAATTTACATTAATATTGAACTTACTCATAATGCTAAGAAGTTATAGTCATATGCATGACTTGTGCTTTTTGAAACAAGGTCAGCCAGTAACTTTTTTTTTTGAATAGTATGTTGTTAGGAACTGGGGTTCCACAGATTATGGGTATATTGACTCACCCTTAATGTCCTTTGCAGTATGACAGAATAATTTTAGTTGTAAGTTAACATAAGAGCAACTGTGAATTAAACAAACTTATGTATGTGTATTTCATGTTGCTTAAATTATTTTTTTTGTGTGTAAATAATCGGGGAGGGGGGGGGCAGATTTGAACGTTTTTAAAACGATTCATTCTTTTATTACCCTGACCATTTAAAAAGAACGTTAGCCTTGACCATATACTAGTAATCTCTTAATGGTCAGTACATTTCACAGGTATATTCATTGAGAACTAGTCCTTTCTTTGGGTAACAACATTTTATACCTTAACGTACCTTGGAGTTTGACTTGCATTTGAGAAATTTCAACCTATATAACTGTCAAACGGGGGCATTCAGTGCTTCACAACACACATCTTTTTTTTTTTAAAATCATATTTATGTATGCATGTATAGTGGCATTGCTTTCGTTTTTTTTAAAATTTATTTATTTATTATTTATGTGTCGTAAAATTTTATATAATGGTTAAGTGGATGTGATAATATTAATTAAGGACATGCATATGTTGTATTTACTTTACATTTTCAATCTGCAGATTCAAATGTATTTGGATTAGGCAGGGACCTATATACTAACTAGTATATATAATTAGTATAGGCCTATAGGTCCCTGGATTAGGCAATTTAAAAGAATACACTAATAAAGCATGAATGAGGAAAATAAATTCCCTCTGATCTTAATGATAATATGATTTTTTTAAATTTCTAAAATGACTGATAGAACTATTTATGGTACATATGCATATAATATTTTGGTGATTACTGGAAAAATTCGATCGGGCTCGAGATGTTCGATGAATCACCAGATTTCCCCTTCCGAGATAGAATGTAGATTTTATCAAAACTAAAACAAAAGTGAACTTTTACTCTGCATTTCCATACAAAAAATCGAAGGAGTTAAAGCTTAATTAAGCATTTAAGTTCGTATAATTTTTGTGCTTTTATTGGCATATTTATCTAAAACGAAAGGAAACTAGTTATAGGACTTCTGAACACGCGTAGGAATTTATCACGGTCAAGATGGAGGCGATAGCGAAACATGACTTCAGAGCAACTGCTGATGATGAATTAAGCTTTTCTAAAAATAATATTTTGAAGGTATTTGATTATTTTTCTCAGTGCAATTAGTGGTATTCCATTCATACATTGTGGTGCCATTATATCTTATTCTAATTTGTTTTGGATACTTGGGCGAGTTGACTTCCTGGAAGAAAATTACAGCAAAAATAAATTTCTAATGTCTGATTATTACCTCGACGATAGTTTACCGAGTCTGAGAGATTGGACTTATTGTGTGAATAGTATGTTGTTAGGAACTGGGGTTCCACAGATTATGGGTATATTGACTCACCCTTAATGTCCTTTGCAGTATGACAGAATAATTTTAGTTGTAAGTTAACATAAGAGCAACTGTGAATTAAACAAACTTATGTATGTGTATTTCATGTTGAGCAAAATATTGTTGTCCAAAAGTATAAGGTGGCACTTTATTAATTTGGATACCAATAATCTGTTTGCTTTACTTTTATGACAGTAAGGTTTTGAATGTGATTATCATTAGTAAATTCAGCTTTTAAATAAGGGATATCAAGACTTTTTAATCTACTACCTTTACAATTAGTGTTCCGAGAGGTATTTAAAATGACTTGTACTTTGTATGCACGCATTTGTTCAGCACCCAGATGAATTTTGCTAAAATAACCAACAAATCCTGGGCACCTTATCTTTCAGAGTTCGCGAGGCGGTGCAGCACTTTAAGGTCCTTCGGGACGGAGAAGGCAAATATTACCTCTGGGTTGAAAAGTACAACTCGGTCAACGAGTTAATAGAGTTTCACAAAACTTCATCTGTGGTCCGGGGACAAAATATAAAGCTCGTTGAATTGGGCCAGGTAAAAAAATATATATATGCATATTATCTCTCTTTCCTCTCTCAAAATGTGCATGCTTTTTCTCTTCCAGGTTTCAAGAAAATATCCAGCATTTTAAAGTATTAAGGGACGGAGCAGGCAAATATTTCCTATGGGTTGTCAAGTTCAACTCTATAAACGAACTGATCGAATATCATCGGATGTCATCTGTCAATCGTGGACAGACCATTGTACTCAAAGATATGGCCACTAACAGGGTTGGTAGCATCACACCCCGACGCATGACCTCTAGGGTAGATGACCCCTGACGCATGACTCTAGAGTAGTCGGTCCTGTGTTAGATCTTTGACGACAACCCACTATGGCGTTGGAGTTTGGAGTGTGATCTGTTCTGTTTTTGTTGTTTGTTGACTTCTGTTCTAACTCTATAAGTCGACCTCTGTTCTTTCCTCTTGACTAACTTAGTGTGCACTATCAATATTTCCTCTTCATGAGCTTTGTTTCCAGAGTTCATGTGCATGCAGTAGCATATAATGCTACCATTAGATCATATACAGGGACTGTGCATGGGGTCTTTTTAAGTTTTTGATGCAGCTACTGGTAATTTGAAAGTTGTTTTTTGAAGAGGGTAGGTCCCATTATTTGGAACCAGTAAACCATGTGGCTAATTAATGGTAATGGTAAGGATCGATGAAAAGGGGTTTAAACAGAGTGTGTAGCCAGAATATTTTATTCATACAGTGCATATATTTAAAAGTGATACCTTTTGCCTATAATTTACATTGGTGGCTGACTTTTAACAAATATTTTAACTGTTTAAATCTAAAAATCTTTAAATTCAACATCATGTCATCCATTATTGACATCAAATTGAAATAGTGTAAATGAGTTTGTGGCCAAAGTGATCTATGCAGTGATATATGCACATTGCTTAAATGGTGTTTTAGGGAAAACTATTGCAAAAGTAAATATTTTTTCATATTTTCTTTTACACTCTTAAAATTTTCAAGCCATTTTCTTACACTCTAACCTCCTGCAAACATTTTTGAATTTGAAAGGCTATGTATGTTTTCTACACATTGCAATTTATGAACTGTTGGACATTTTAAATTTTTTTTTGGTTTATTTATTTTTTGCACCTTCATATATTTTTTCTTTCATTTCATTTTCAATCATATATTCCTTATAGATTATAAAACAATTGATTTCAAGTAAAGTTGTTTCAGAATATTGAGGGAATGACATTATAACTTGAAACTTGAACTACCAGGTAGAATTTTTTTAAAAGCTGGATCGTCAATTCCGCAAAAGAAAATAATGTAAAATTTATGAATGAATAGACTGTGATATCTTATTCTAATTTGTTTTGGATACTTGGGCGAGTTGACTTCCTGGAAGAAAATTACAGCAAAAATAAATTTCTAATGTCTGATTATTACCTCGACGATAGTTTACCGAGTCTGAGAGATTGGACTTATTGTATCATAATATAATTTATACATGAAGACACTGCATTAATTAGTTTTTCTCAATGATCTCAAGCATGAGTCATTGATAATCAGTATACCTACGCATTTGAATATTTTGAAGAACGGTACTGCTTTGAATAGTTCTGTTAGTTGGACTTATATGTAGGTCACACTATGCAACTACAACCCTTTTCAAAATAGTTGTTAAAACAAAGTTTACATTGCTTTGGGGCATATATTATTTAGTAATTATATGTGAAATAGTTATTATAAAACAATATATGTTTGAAACAAAATATGCTTTCAAAGTAGATTCAGATTGATTGTACCAAGTTTTAAGAATTAATTTACTCATTGCTATAAAGTACTAGCTGCTGATCTGTTTCCAAAAGGTCTGAATGTTAGATGAGCTTGGGGGTTAATTTCCATGCATTTGATCGTGCACAATAATGGAGGTAATTACATGTAATGGTATTCTAAAAATTTCATTTATATTCTGCACGTAAATGTGACTGATTCAAGAGTTTTGTGACAGTATAGAGAAGGCTTGACTGGGAATTGAACCATTACCAAGACAGATGTATCTCAATTTCTCCATTCCTCCCTCCTCCTTAATTGTCTACACCCACAAGGCACAATCCAAGTTCTTTTTGCCCCTGGCAGATTTTTAAGCTGCAAGTCCATATGTGACCAGTAGTGCCAGATTATTTAGAGAAAGAAGAAAAAAATTAATGGCCTTTAACACTATTCAGATGCTGTTATCACTGAGATACTCAGGCTGATATCCACTACCCAAAGCATCACATTTGTTTTTTTAATGTACAAAACTATCAACTCACATTCTACATTATGTCAGAGTTAAGAAAAGGTGGTTATCATGGTTATGGGTCTAATGAACAAAACGACTGAAGTTAAAACAAAACCAATTGCGGTTTGAATGACATTTTATGTATTATACAAGTCATACAGGAAGCTTTATGGCCCTTTATTAAAATTATCATGCTACCCACAACTTAAACAGAAAAAGAATCATGGTTCAAATTTCAGGCTCAAAAGAACTATAAATACCAATGCTAGACAGATTTTGTTCTACAACTAGTAGAAGAATGATTTACGAGCACACAATAAAACATTAAGCCAATAGCAAAAAATTATGGAGATATAACTCTTAAACTTTTCTTTGAGTTTAATAAATACATTTATTCACTTTGACAATTTCAAGTAACTGAAAAACTTGTGTTTGAAAATCTTTGATTGTCCATTCCAGCTTTCTGCTATAGACAATATTGAGCTACAGGTCTGTTAAAAAGTAGTAAGGCAGCTAGTTGAAGCATTCAACTATGTTGATGGGGGAAGGGGTGGGGGGAGTCCGAGTGGGGGTGGGCTGATGGTTATCGTTTTTTTAATATTCAATTTATACATTCCATTTTAATAAAATTTTATTCTGTATTAAATCAGGTATTTTTTTTATTCTAGATACAATGTATTTAAATGAAAATTAACTGTAAACTTCATAACATCTAGTACCATGATACCAATTTATCCTTATCCTGTAGAGTTAAATTTATAACCAATACAAGCAGTATTAAAATAAATTTGTTGTAAAATTATATATGAATGTTCTAAACTTTGAAGTAAGGTAAAAATATATGTTTACTTTCTCAATTTTATTTTGCTTCAAGTATGTTTTATCGAGACAACATCCACTATTAGGTGCTGTGTGACTATTTGCTTTGGATTTCTAATATTTTGGTTTTCTTTGCAGAAAAAGCGAGCAACAGCCCAGTATGAATTCAAAGCGGAAACAGAAGAGGAGCTGGGATTCTGTAAAGGTGATGTGATTACGATTTTAGAGGAAGTGGATAGCAACTGGTGGAAAGGCGAGTTACACGGAAGCGAGGGCCTGTTTCCTGCTGCATACGTCCGAGTTCTTGACAGCTAAAGTCCCCCTCTCCCCCACCCCCCATAATCATGTACTGACTCTTGCATGTGGAAAATCAGCTTGAAATAATCGTTTGTAATATTGTCATTTTGTAAGGACAAAGTCGCTTTCCCAATCTCTTCTGGACAGATAACCATTGGTCCAAAGTGGCATATTAATGTATATGTGATAAATATTGGGACTCATGGAAAATCTATTTCTGTCAGCCATAGAGTGCCAGCCTTATTGCATATGCCAATCTAAGATCATGAATATCAGGCTTTTTCCCCCATTATGTTGAAAGTCTCAGAAAAGGATCTTCTTTCCAATCAAGTTACATGTATTTTTTTTTCTCTTAAGAGATCAAATGTGTACAAATGTATTTGTATAAATTTCATTTTTCATAGATACTCATTGTACATACATTAACATTCTTAGCAGTATATGTTGCTTAATTCATTATATTTGAAAATTGTAAGAAAATTCTTTTTGTAATCAATGAGTTATGGAAGTAGGACAGATTTAAATGGATCTTTCCTTGATTCTCATGCTTAAGTAGGAACCAGAAAGCCAGAGATTTGAATCATATTAGTTTTAGCAAGAGATCGTGCCAGTGTGAATCACTGATGTTAATTTATAATAGTATAAGGGACAGATCTGATCATGAAGTATTTTTGGTACTTTTTTTTAAAGAATTGAAAACAATGTTTAGAGTCGAATAACATAAGTTGTCTGGCATATAAATCAAATATTTTTTATAATAATATCATAATTTTAATTTTAAAATTTTATTCCATGCTTAATATGCCTCCCCTTTCTGTCACTAATTATCAGATGTCCTACATATATTTTTTTAATGCATACAAATAGTAGCTATGTGTTTTTGAGAAGGGTAGTTTGCATAATGACAGGCCAGATAAGCTAAGAATGTTCTCTATACAGTTCAGTTAACCATTTAATGTTTAGTCTTAGCTAGCAGGGACTTACTTAAATAAAAGAGAGCCTTAAATCTCTCTTTGGTTATTTTGACATGTTTATGTTGCTGTTGATATATGGATATATATATTTATATACTATAACTACCTTTGTGATCTTGTTACTTTCACTTTTGATATCCAACATAAATGCACTTGGCATCAAGCTGAAAATGAAACTAGAGCCTCCTTTTTTCTACAGGTTTGTTTGATGTAATTGTTTGTTTGATAATGATTATGTACTTGTTTCGTAGATGCTCTAAATTTCTGTGCTGTTACTCCAAGTACTTCCTTCAGATTGCTGGTCATGACTTCTTGCTCTGTATAAAGTGATTTATCTGGAAAATTGGCACTGGTGATATATCACTTAGTTTCTGAGAAACAATATATCCTCTGCCATGTTTTATAAAATGTTAACAAAAATTGTCAAATATGTCATTCAATAAATTTTAGCAATTTTTAATATCCTTTTATTTTCTTGTCTGTGTCGTTTTGAGAAATTTTCAATTGAATTGAATTTATTGATTCATCAAACATGTTGGCATACAACCATGTTAAACATTTTTGAAGATTAAGGTTCATTATTACTCTGATAAGAGAGGTAACTGTACCTTGGCTACATGACTACCATTCTGATTCATTTATGAAATTGTCAAGTTGAATTGTCATTTCTGTTTAATTTGCTCAGCAAGGTATGCTGAAAATTCTGTGCACTTAATTATAAATTTGGAAATCAAAAGTATAAAAAAAAGATAGGTGATCTACGCTGAAAATTTTTATCTTTTCTAGCCAAAGGCATTCTAACCTTATGTAGATTTCTGATTAAAAATTACCCATTTACATATGAGGGGACTTGTAGAAAAGAACAAAAAAGACTTATTTTAATCTCATGGTTTATTCAGTCATACTCCGACCCAATGGTGATACTGATTTCTCCGGGGTGGATGTAAGTGGCGTGGTACCACTGGTTTGTATCCAGCACGACTGCAAAGAGAAGAGTACACATAGCAGTTTGATCAATTGAAAAAAATTATATACATCTTCGAAACGCACAAGTTTTTGGCAAGATAAAAAAAAAGACTTAATTTAGATCGTGGTTCAATCAACACAATTTCAGAAAAAGTGGTTTATTTAATAGAGGAATCTACATTGTTACATATTTAGGTACTTGAAAGCCTCTCGAGATAAGGTCCTTGACAAAGGACATAGGAAAGAGTGAGAGAGGATTGTTGGTTTTCTTTTCTTGTTTCGGGGGAAAAAAACTTGTAATGTGGGAAAGGTTGGAGTGGCGTATAGTGTCAATATCCGCTGTTTACTGATGTTACTCACTGAAGGCCGTCTGACATGACGTTTGATTACATGTATGCTAAAAACTAATGCATTATATACGTACTAAAAATGTAGAAAGAAGGGACACATTCATAAACAGTGATATCTATTATACTGTTTTTATATATGTGCCGACTTGTAATTATGTCTTTTATATCGAGTTCAAAATATATCGTTTTTCAAAGTATCGGGTTCAAAATATATCGCTTTTCAAAGGGGGAAAAGCAAAAAAAAAGGGGGGGGGAGTTGTCTTAACTCGAAAAGTGTCTAACCATGAATATCCTTTTTTGTTGGGGATGAGTAGAAGTGTAAGGTTACAAAATATTTTGACAGAAATGCATAGATAATTAAACGTGATAATTTGCTAGGAAGGATTTGACTATAAAGCGAAGAAATCAATAAAACGATTTCCCCCCCCCCCCGCAAATAATGATGGACGATACTAGTACTTCATGCCTGTATAATTGCAGGCAAACCTAATGCTCTATTTCAATGCACAGGTACTATTGGGGTTAATATAACGAGTGATTGTCACAATACCGAAGATAATGACCGCTAAGAATTTGCGTATTTTAAGATTAAACAGATTTTTTATTGAAGAGCATGGGTTGGGCGTTTTTTCCCTTGCAATGACGTTTAAAAATGAAGTACTTATTTACTTTTGCTATCAGACTTTGTCATGCAATCCAGATGCTACACCACTACTGATATCTGTCGGACTGAAAACTTTTATTGATATTTTGTTGGCATAGCTCATTACATCGTCGGAAACCCACGGGTGATAAGTAAAGACGAGATCACCCGTGGGTTTCCGACGATGAGCTCATTACTGATTTTTGAAAGTTACTGATTTTTATACTTCCTGATAAAGTACCTGCTTCGTTATATTTTGATACTTAATGTCTCCTAAGTGATCGCCAGATCCTGCAATGCTTTCACTTTTACTTATTTTTTCCTTACTGATAGTATAATGTACTATAAGTCTACACCTCTTGACTGATACTTACTGATGTCCCCTTTACTGACTGTGACGTTTAGTTCAGTACACACGTCCTCGCACTCAGGGGTCGGGATCAAAGTCCATGTCTTCTGTCCAGAAATCTGGGCCTGCCAGGATGGTCGCTGAACATAGTCTAACTGCAAATATGTAAGAATTTAGACCAATCAAAAATATGTCAAGGATGTGACGAAGGGAACACACTCTTCTTGATACCTGCATCTAGATGCAGTTAGCGTGTGGTTATATTTCACATATTTCATACTTTTAATAAGGCCAAACTTAAAAAAATTCTTTGTTTGCAGTTGCCGACCTATAATTTTTAGACTGGGTAAGTAGGTAGGTATATATGTAGGCATTTTTTTTGAAGAAAAAAAAATGATTTTAGATTTTTCTTAGATAACAAATAATAGAGCTTTTCGTAGACACACTAAATATGATTAAGATCCACTCTTGTTGAAATAACTGATAAAAACAAAAGTAAAACATTGAAAATAAAACAGTTTCAATATCCTGAAATATTGAGAGAAAAAAATGTCTAAAAAAAAAAGAATGGGTCGGGTGTATTTTCAATGGGTCGGTAGGCAACTGCAAACAAACAAATATTTATTTAAGGCCTAAATATAATTAATGTTTTTGAGTTATTAGGTCTCTAATGATGTGGAAATTGAATTGATAGAGAGAAGGGGAAAATCAAAACCGTTAGGAACGCAATATGTATTTAACAATGTTCTACATTTTGGCATCCTTGTATATTAACATGTACATCTAACGCATGTAAGTGAGTCTTGTAAATTAGCAGACAAAATCGTGATTTCCGAGTTCTAGATATAATCCACTGACTTCCTGTTGAAGTGTTTGATAGGACGGACTCCATTAGCTATAGAGGAAGTAACATCAACGTCTGTTGATCGCCCGACTTCCTGGAAAAGTGTGATTTGAAATTATGACAAGCGCCTCCATCGGAGATGCCGGATTTTTTCCTTTGTAAATGCCACTTTTTTAAAAAAATTATATCGAACGATGAAAAAATGCACTTGATAAATTTGAAAGGGAACAAAATGCAAAATTTGGGGGTGATGGCTTATTTCTGTCAGTTACAGACTACCGAGTCACAGATGACTAAGGTTTTGTGACATTCGCTTGATTTCAAATGTCAGTCTATGTTGTTTAATTGCACGTAAACACAACAAACAATTCTATATTCTCAGAAAGATCAGACAAATAATGCTAAATACGTGTGAATTTGAAGGGCATATTGCATAACCATGATAACTGCTACTTATAAAGACTGAAAACAAGCAGTTCTTCACGATGGAAAGCACTTTTACATTTAGAGCTGTTAATGCGCCATCCCTCGTGAGATAAATCCGCTAAGATGGAGATAATTGACGGAAAAGTCCTTCTCACAATTTCGTTAACCCTCGTCCTTTCCTTCTTTTTCACAGAGGGGATTTGTGTCTTCCGCGATAAAGCATAAATGGGCATCAAAAGTACATTGAAAATTATACTGACTGTCACATCTTACAAGTATGTTTGCTTCAATACTTGCATACACGTGATAATTTAGAACTGTGTGCTATACCTGCATACATGAAAATTTTCGCCCTGTTTAATTTTTGTCCCTTTTGCCCCTGGACAGCTTAAATAGGCGAATTTAAGGAGACGAATTCAAACAAAACAGTAGAGATGTATCTGGGCCAATTTTTTTGCAAGTATAACATGGCCCTGTATCACGTTATTTCATAGAAATTTGACGACTTTAAGGTCAGACGAGACGTTCCTCAAAATCTGTTTTGTATATCTTCGTAATGTATGAAAAATATTCAAAATTTTAATAACATTCTGATTTCTAAACCAGTTTCTAAACGTTTTTAAAAAATCCAAACACTTAAACATTTGAAATTGGAAAATTATTTTTCTTCCCCAAAGGATTATATAAGAAAAACTACCCCTGGTATCTTGCAGAAATGCCTGGTAAAGTACCTCATTTTTTTGTGAGTAAACATGTTTAAGAAGCAATACTTCAATGACAAACTCTTAGAAAAATTTATCTATTATTAAAGGAACGTCTCGTCTGTCCTTAAAAATTGCTAGTTGCGGATGTTTTGACCTTTTTCCTACACAGAAGGATGCTACAGAGCTAGCAATAAAGATTTAGAGAATTGTTTCTAGGAATTAAGAAATGTATCTAGGAATCAAGGCAACTAGATTACGTAAATGCCATCTCCACTCAACACAAACATTAACTTTTACACGATGGAATAATCCTTGATTTTAATTTATATATATAGTATCAGCGGATTTATATCTTGGAATTGAGATTATTATTGAAATCTTTTCATTTTAATATGAAAATTAAAGCGATCAAAATTTATTACAAAAGTGAATACATGTATTTATTATTCGCTTTATCTTTAAAAAATTAAGATACAACATGTATAGTTTTTAAATAGTAATAAAATAAATAAACATTTAATTTAATAATTACATTCTTATAAAATTATAAATCTTTGTACAGCAATGAAACTGTTTTTATGTAAATTACTATCATAGGCCTTATTTGCTTAGCTGCAGAACAGTAGCTCTCCGAAAAAAAGAATATATGGATTGACCGGAGTCCGGCCTATCAATATATTTTTCGGAGAGCTACAGTTCTGCAGCTATTATTAGCTTAAATGCAAATGGTTCCTAGTTCGATATCGCTAAACTTTTATATCTAATCTATGCAGTAAAACTCGAACTTGTTCATAATACAAAAAGTGTCTCTATCTCTACTTTCCAAGTTTTCCATGTGCGGATCTAGAGAGGTGGGGTGGGGCCCTGGAATGTGCAGAGTTATTTAATGTATATACTTAAGCACTAAATGTGACATTGGACCCCCTAGAAAGCGCGGACCCTCCACCCCTTGAAAAGGCGAATCTATGTTAAGTTGACACCTATGAAAAGTCAAACAAAATGTAGGTATAAAGAAGCCCCCTCCATGCCCCTCCCCATTTCACCCTCAAATAGGTTTTTAATTTTTTTTTTGCTTGTCAAGAAATTTCTGGGGTTGTTTTATTTGGGGGGAAGGGGGGGGGTGGTAGGGCTGGAGTAGACCTCCTCAGAAAAAAAAATCCTGTATCCGCGCTTGTTTCTTTTTTGAGAGGAGGGGGTAATGTTCACAAGAATCTGTGGTGGATTTTAATTAATTCATTAACTTTATTTGACAATGTGGTATTTTATTTCATATTTCATGTTCTAAAAGAAACCCTTCACACTCACGTGGACAAATGCTCCAAGTCCGGGCCCGCCCATAAACATCCAGTCCACTGAACTGGATTCGGAGTCCGCCGGAAGAAAGTAGGGCCGGTTGTAGTGCTGACGTAATATGGCGGACACTTCCGAATGACAATTACTCCTGGGAATAAATAAAAAATGTGTCAACTTCATTAAAATCATCGTGCGACTAAACTTGAGTTTAAACACATACTCATGAAGTGGTTTTGTCTGGTGTTTTGAAATGCAGCATTTTTAAGCGACCAAATGTTTTATATAGCCTTGCAAAAGTCGTGAAAGTTCTGATAGATCAAAACATTTTCTTACAAAATTGCTTTTTAAAAGTTTAGTAAATTTTAAATGGTTATCTACAAAGGTTCCATGTAGCATTTTCTTACAGTTATATGTAAACAATTGTATAAAAAATTCTTGATAGAAGTATAAATGCATGCTCAAACTGCTGTTCAGGTCCAGTTATGAGAGGGATGTTGCAAGTACTAGTATATAAATATTGCATGTAGTTGAGTGTAACATTGAAAATTTTCACCCCAAGAAAACCATTGTCAACCGAGGCGCAGCCGAGGTTGACAATGGTTTTCGAGGGGTCAAAATTTTCAATGTTACACTCAACTACAGTGTACATGCAATTTTTATTATATTATACTGAATGTTTTATACAAATACATATTACAATGAACCGTGCGCGCATAAATTCCGCGCAGTCGCTATTTTTTGTAATACCACCCGTCGTCAAGCAATGTTGACTGTTGCTACGCAGGAGGGCGTGGCTTCATTATTCAGCGGGTAGTATTGTTTTTTATCAAATGTTTCTCGACGAATCAGATTCAAGTAATTTACATAAAAGTATAATATTAATGATTGTTTACTTTACATTATGAAAACAAGAGGAATGAGAAAGTACATTGTAATTTATATGAATTAAAATTTGGCTCAAGTAAGTAAAGTTAACAACTTGCCCTTATATAACAGGAACTGAAACTTTTTTCATACCAATGTACCATATGGCAATCATACCTGGACACCTATATAGTTTACGTAATCATATATAGTAAATACAGTATCAATATGACTGATTGAGGGGATATTGATGATATACACTGGGTTTGTTTTGCAATTAACAAGCTGTCGTATTAATCATTCGGACCAGCAGCAACATATGTGGAAGATTTGTATATGCTATATCAGGTATCGAGTGTCATTATAGAAGGATATTGACTAAAACCTGTTGCATCAATTTGAGTAAAGCTTAAAATTTTTATTATGATGGATTACATGATTTCGTCAGGATGAAAACTCTAGCTTTTTGTTTCAGTCGAAGTAGAGATGAAATAAGTATAAATTTACTATTTTCCTCCAAGTAAACGCATTCGTCCATACATTGAACACGGTTATTCATTTGGGGCATTTCACTGATTATAATGAATACATCTTTCATATAATATGGACTTGAATTAATAAAAATGTGGCGAAATAAAACAGACGCAGATTAAAATTGGTCAGCTCAGGTAGCCACAGACCAAGGAGGAGGCTGGAAAAAGATTCTGCGTTGACAGTCTTCACACAAAATGCCAAGAATTCATTTTCTTTGTCATGAATCAAATTTTATTCTTTTTTAAATATCAATTTCTTTATCAAAAATATAAAATCCAAATCAATGGAGTGTATTCGTTTTTGATACCCCTATGTGTATTTACACATGTTTATTTTTTTTTTCTTTTCAAGAAGTGAATCACTTATCCGAACGATTTCGTTCGGGACGGATCGAGGCGTCCGGGTTAGCGAGGCGCCACTGTACTTAAGTCAAGGTCATTTTAGTAGAATTCTTACTTTAAGAGAATTGAACCCTTGAATAATCCATTTGCATATATCAACCGCTGCACTGGTAGTTGTATACTAAGATATAATAGATATTGAAATATCAGCATAGATCTAGATATATTTTATATGCTTTTATAATAAGATTTCGAACTTTTTTTGTTGAATAAAAATATACCTTTCTATAAACTACTGTTTTTTAAAAGAAGTCATTCAGCTTTTGGGTATAAAATAACATCTTCCTTGTGACAGAGATTCTGTGAGTACAAGAGTTAATTGTTGAATAATTTTAGTTTTGTTTTTGTTTTTCAATTTATGGATAATGTACATATATATGCACGACAACGTACTAAATTCTGCTGAATGGAGACTGTGTGAATTAAGAGACCAGGCCCGGGGGAGAGGAATTGGGCAGGACTTAGTAGCTCATGTGTTCAAATCGCGGGGAACTTTGAAAATCCAAGCTCCAGTGAATAACTCATGGTTCAAAACTATAACAATGGCATTGACCTTATCTGTGATCATAACGGCAGGGGTCATGACCTGTGGTGGAATTGCCTTGAAATTTTTTGGGTTAGACGAGGAACTATACGAATTAATTGCTGAATCTCGCTGTATTGTTGAAAATGGGGGATTTACGATTGAAGTTGCTCGGCCCCTGACAAACTGTGACTGTTGCAGGAATCTCAAAGAGTTTCCCGTGGAAAGAAACATTACCCCTGAGGACTTTGTAAAGAAATATGCCTACACCGCTGTGCCTGTTCTTATCAAAGACGCAACTCATAACTGGACAGCTATGACCAATTTTAGTTTTGATTTCTTCAAAAATGTATATACGAAAACAAAAGGCGCCTTGATGACTATTGATGAAGAATGCCAATTTTTCCCATATAAAACAGAATTTGAGACTTTGGGCGAAGTATTTAACATGTCCGCAGAGAGAGCTAATTTTACACTGGGAGAAAAACCTTGGTACATTGGATGGTACGTCAGTATGCTTTATATATATTTTAAGACTTTATTGTCAATATTTAATGTAAATTTTAGGAATTTAAATACATTACCTGAACCGATGAAATCTTAATACAAATCGTGGCTTCGGTGGCTTTTTTATTTGGCATTAAAAATTTTAAATATGTAGCGTTGATACAGAATATACTCATGAACATTACCAGTCAGACCATACCTTGAGGTTAATTTATCATAACAAACCTTTTTTTTTCAATTTTTCATAAGCAAGAAAAACAGTAAAATTAATTTATTGCGCACAATATTAAAACTGACTCTAGTTTGGCATAGATATTTTAATTAAATCAACACAAAACTATGTGTCATTTTGCATTTGTTAAAAATAATGTTTTCCAAGTTAGAAATTATTTAATGTTAAGAAGAAAGCAAAAACAAAAACAAAAAAGCAAACAAGCAAAAACAAGCAACAACAAAAACAAAGAACTATAAAGTCCGAAAAGTATAATATAGTAAATATAGAGGTCATTTCGTGGCGAGCATGAAACCGAAACTTGTAAAATCTCTCTCTCTCTCTCTCTCTCTCCTTTTCTCATATTTTGTTGCAAGAAAACGAAGAAAAAACATATTAATTGTCCCATTGTACTAAAGCAAAGATTTTAATATTTTTTTATCTCTCATAAATTCGTCCATCTGTCCAGAATGTTGTGAACGAATTTAACGAAACTCTAGAAAATACACTGTAGTTGGCTCTAAAATGTAATAATGTATACATGTATGATTTAGCGAAAATGTGGGGAAAACCAGCATGTACACTCCAATTTATCATAGAAGAAGTATGACAACTCAATTAATTAGTTTTCTTACAAATATTAATTACTGGGTTGGGTTTTCCAAAGATCTTCACCTTGCGTTGTTACGAACCCTTTCAGATTGATTTACAAAATGTAGATCTCATAATAGTAAGATGTGTTAATTACACACTTTACATACGATAAAATGCAGAAATAAATTTCACTTTTTTTTTTATTCAGCAGAATTTAGTACGTTGTCGTCAATAAAAATGGAACTTACATTAAAATCTGACAGTTTTCTGAAGAAAAGGAAATAATCCACACACTGTCACTGGTTCCTGCACACGGATTAACTTTTCGTTCACATTGCACCTGTCAGTTGGTCGTCAGATTAAAGCTCAAGGGGGCGGGGCTCGACGTCACACCATCAATCAAAAACTGTCAGCCTTATTTCCCATTCATAGTACCAAACTACTCCAATTTGCAATTCTTAGTCGTACTTTGTTGGACTCTTGAAAAAAAGTAAAAGTAACTTTACAATTAAAGAGAAACAATTGAAAAATTATTAGTCATTCTTGTGTCAAATATGCTTATTGGAGAATCAAAGATATGGTGAATAAAAAGAGAAAGGGAGGGCGGGGGTGTCGTAAAATTATTTAAATGAGCTTATTAGTTGTTTTTATGCAAAACATCATAAACGAGGCTCATTATAATTAGACAGAAAGGTTAGGTCGAGGCAATCCCGTGTTATTTTAACTTGTTTTTACCTTTACAACAGAACATATACAATATAGTAGAAAAGGAGACAAATACGACATGATGAAAACACATTTTGGACATTATTCATTTTGTACAATACGTGCAGCAATCATATCATTATCAAACCCTCTGCCAGTTACAGTAACCGAAAACTAGATTACAGTGTTCTATTGCAACAAGAGATTGAAGTTACAAATGTATTGGGATTTTAGGATAGCACGCAAAATGCTAAATTAGCATAAAACATTTCATTGGGATTAAAGTTAAAGATCAGATTTCTATTGACATTTTCTTCACATTTTACTCTTACTAGGCTACTCTCCGAACATGAATTAGAACATTTTTTTCCCATCAGAAATTCGCGTCTACTAGAAATAAACCAAACAAGGGCGCTGCAAGGCGAAGCATCCCCTCGCAAAGAGCAGATCTGTAAATCAAGGCAAATCATCGATCCCGCTGCAAAAGTCGTGTCAAAAACTGAACATGTGATACATTAAATCCTCAAAAACAGCCGTTCAGAACGTATGTCTAAAGTTATAGTTTTTTTTTTATATGTAGGTTCAAGTTCAGGGTCAAAGTCATTTGATCACAAATGATGGTACCTAAAGAAAGGCCTCGTCACAAGGAACAGCACATGCACCAACCTTTCAAAGTTCCTGGCAAACGATAATGTTTTGTTGACTGACAGACAGACAGATAAAAAATGCCCCAGATCGGATTCATTTTTTTTTTACATTTACATTCACAGAGACATGGAAAATGAACAAGTAATATCTCTTCGTAAAAGATTGAGAGGGTTACAATCGCCTGGCGAAAACCCTCCCCCATTTTAACCCTCAACAACTACTAGAAACATTAAGTTATAATCAAAGTACTGAAAGTACTGTTAGACGGAGGCTTCATGTATGAGAGAACACAAAAGAAATATATATATCATACATAGCTGTAAAGAATATTTGATAAAAAATATTTGTAACAGTCTATTCATTCATAAATTTTACATTATTTTCTTTTGCAGAATTGACGATCCAGCTTTAAAAAAAATTCTACCTGGTAGTTCAAGTTTCAAGTTATAATGTCATTCCCTCAATATTCTGAAACAACTTTACTTGAAATCAATTGTTTTATAATCTATAAGGAATATATGATTGAAAATGAAATGAAAGAAAAAATATATGAAGGTGCACAAAATAAATAAACCAAAAAAAAAATTTAAAATGTCCAACAGTTCATAAATTGCAATGTGTAGAAAACATACATAGCCTTTCAAATTCAAAAATGTTTGCAGGAGGTTAGAGTGTAAGAAAATGGCTTGAAAATTTTAAGAGTGTAAAAGAAAATATGAAAAAATATTTACTTTTGCAATAGTTTTCCCTAAAACACCATTTAAGCAATGTGCATATATCACTGCATAGATCACTTTGTAATATGGCCACAAACTCATTTACACTATTTCAATTTGATGTCAATAATGGATGACATGATGTTGAATTTAAAGATTTTTAGATTTAAACAGTTAAAATATTTGTTATAAGTCAGCCACCAATGTAAATTATAGGCAAAAGGTATCACTTTTAAATATATGCACTGTATGAATAAAATATTCTGGCTACACACTCTGTTTAAACCCCTTTTCATCGATCCTTACCATTACCATTAATTAGCCACATGGTTTACTGGTTCCAAATAATGGGACCTACCCTCTTCAAAAAACAACTTTCAAATTACCAGTAGCTGCATCAAAAACTTAAAAAGACCCCATGCACAGTCCCTGTATATGATCTAATGGTAGCATTATATGCTACTGCATGCACATGAACTCTGGAAACAAAGCTCATGAAGAGGAAATATTGATAGTGCACACTAAGTTAGTCAAGAGGAAAGAACAGAGGTCGACTTATAGAGTTAGAACAGAAGTCAACAAACAACAAAAACAGAACAGATCACACTCCAAACTCCAACGCCATAGTGGGTTGTCGTCAAAGATCTAACACAGGACTGACTACTCTAGAGTCATGCGTCAGGGGTCATCTACCCTAGAGGTCATGCGTCGGGGTGTGATGCTACCAACCCTGTTAGTGGCCATATCTTTGAGTACAATGGTCTGTCCACGATTGACAGATGACATCCGATGATATTCGATCAGTTCGTTTATAGAGTTGAACTTGACAACCCATAGGAAATATTTGCCTGCTCCGTCCCTTAATACTTTAAAATGCTGGATATTTTCTTGAAACCTGGAAGAGAAAAAGCATGCACATTTTGAGAGAGGAAAGAGAGATAATATGCATATATATATTTTTTTACCTGGCCCAATTCAACGAGCTTTATATTTTGTCCCCGGACCACAGATGAAGTTTTGTGAAACTCTATTAACTCGTTGACCGAGTTGTACTTTTCAACCCAGAGGTAATATTTGCCTTCTCCGTCCCGAAGGACCTTAAAGTGCTGCACCGCCTCGCGAACTCTGAAAGATAAGGTGCCCAGGATTTGTTGGTTATTTTAGCAAAATTCATCTGGGTGCTGAACAAATGCGTGCATACAAAGTACAAGTCATTTTAAATACCTCTCGGAACACTAATTGTAAAGGTAGTAGATTAAAAAGTCTTGATATCCCTTATTTAAAAGCTGAATTTACTAATGATAATCACATTCAAAACCTTACTGTCATAAAAGTAAAGCAAACAGATTATTGGTATCCAAATTAATAAAGTGCCACCTTATACTTTTGGACAACAATATTTTGCTCAACATGAAATACACATACATAAGTTTGTTTAATTCACAGTTGCTCTTATGTTAACTTACAACTAAAATTATGGGGGGGGGGGGGGGGTTAAACTAGTTAGCTACGATTAATTTTCGCCATCAAGCCTTTTTTGGATCTGTTGTTAATAGACACAGTGACTTTTAAAATCGGTTCGCAGCGAGACAACGATATTCGCGATAAAGCGACGAGGAGGGTCTCGCGAAACTGGCGAAAATTTCTCTCACGCGAATAAAATTAAACCAACTTTTATTTGCGTGCGAGAAATTTTCGTGAGTGGAATGACGGAGGGCGGAAATGTTGAACATGTGTATTCATTGTGAAGAGACTTTCCTTTGGGTACCAGCATACTTTACTTCCTGACCTTGAAGTTTGACCCACTTTTGCAACAAAATTACACAACTTTAACCTTGGCCATAACGTTAATACAATTGTAGAGCTTTCATGTTTCACATATGTATAATTATATATTTTGACAAGACCTTTCAATGGATGTAAATACTTTTGATTTTTATCACTTTTCATCAGGAGCCGTGTAGCGTAGTGTTAGAGTGTTAGATTAAGACGAAAGTACTAGTAACACCTAGTACTTTCGGACAAAGTTTTCCTTCTTTATTGTCCCCGTTCTCGCTAAAGAGAAGGGACATTAAGTTTCATTCGTTTTTCCGTCTGCCAGAAAACTTTTAACTTTTGAATGGGAAGAGATGGGGTTTTCATGTTTCTCATGTACATTACTGCGACAAGACCTTTTCAAATCAACTACGATATTCGACAACGTGACTTTGAAGTTTAGCCTCCTTAAAAAACTAACGTTAATTTAAATCGGTCATAACTTTTGACAGGGAAGGGCTTTCATACTAAAAATGTTTATCTCCTTTCTAACTATACTGTGATTTTTGACCTTGTGACCTTGAAGTTTGACTTACTCTTCCCCAATGTTATATCTATTTTATTACTTCTTTTGATTGAGAAGAGATAGTGTTTTCATATATGACATGTGCATTACCTGTGACAAGACGTTTCCAAGTATGCGTAATTTTTTTTACCCCTTGACCCTCATGTTTGACCTTATTTCAAAAATTTTATATTTTGGCAAATACTATTGAATGACATGTGAAAAGGTTTTCTTATTTGACACAATATGCCATAAATTATGCCATCCCACCAACTAAAACACCGAAAGCGGGTACCAATTTGGCAAATTTAAGTTTTTAACGTATTTGTTGTTGTTTGTAGTCTGCACTGACCTATGCAACTGTTGTAAGTTACTCTCCTGCATTAGATATATATATTTATTTTTTGTCGCTACCGAGTGCTGTATCACACTGGTGATTACACTGATCAGCTAAATTACCATCGCAATAAGGAAGCCATTTCGAGGCAAACAATTTCAGCTTGATTATAATTTTTTTATTATCTGTATTACAAACATGTCATTAAAAAATAAATTTTTATCTCATTGTATTTCAATAATTTAAATCAAGATTGTTTATATTTTTACTAATGAAAATTGCATTGGTGAATGAAATCTTGTTTTCACTTGTAAAAATTCAGAACGATTCTTGTTTTGAGACGCGGTGAACAATTACGATGAAAATACAGGAGAAAATAAGCTGGTAACATTTTTGGCATATAATGGATAACTAAGGATGATAACAAAATATCTGATAAGTAACATCTTCACATGGAAAAGTATTAAAATATTAAGAATTTTTTCTTTTCTTTTCCTTTTTATAACCGAGCATTTCTTGCTTCGTAGGTCGGTTCCTCCGTTCAAGGTCACAAATGTTAAAAATAGTTTTGAAAGAAATACAGATGTTAGCAATAATTTGATATTTTGTTTTAGGTTGAATGTTTAATTATAATCTAAATTTACTTAAAAAACACACATACTTGTTTGTAACTAACTTTACAAAACCATGGTTATCGCGAATTTTTACAACAGGATACAGAATGTACATTTGCTAAAAATAGGAACACGCGACTTTTTATACAAACGGCATACAAACGGCAAGTAACTGTTACCATTTGACCGTGGTCGAAGCTCTAATTGTTACTATATTTACGATAATTATAAATAGTTTTTTAAGATTTTGAAAGGGACAGACAAGGACGAGAATTTTACTTTAGAAAATATACCTGTATTTCATATATATATATTTTTATACAACGAACTCAAGTCGTTGCTGCTGTGACGTACAACATACCGTAGTCTTTACAAAAGTTGGCCTGCGAAATTTCTGCTTGTTTGATATTAGATATAAGTCTGAAATTTTACAATTATTAATTGATATTTCATATTTACGATGTCGAATTCTACTAATTTTATGATGAACAGTGGGCCATCAAGCTGTACAGGTAATACCCATGGACTTCCTGTGTATGCTGTTTGTGTATAGGGATTAACGCTTCCCACGGTCTGCACGACCGTCAATGCCTCGGGGTGCCAAACATGTAAAATTTAGTCCCTCCCCTTACCTGAGAAAACCGTACGGTTAAAAATCTCGGCCTTTAAGTGAGCGGTTTTATATAGACACCCTCAGATATAGCGAGAGACCAATCGAATATGGCTGTCAAAATACTTTTAAGAATCATGTTCAGTTTTAATGACATTAAATACCTAAATGTACCTTAACAAATTTGTACTGTTTGATCACCAAATTTCATGGCCAGGTAAAACCATTAAAATGACGAGAAGTAAAAATAAACAAATGAAACCACAATATTTAATTATTTCTACGAAATTGCTAATTTCTCAAAAGACACCCTACGTTCAAAGGAAAATTTTAATTGGCGATAATTCATTATCAGTGTTATATAGCATCTACATTCAAAATACAGTGACGGTAAAATATAAAACCGAGGCACATTCATGTCCTGAAGGCGTAGAACTTGAAATTTCATTACCGGCGACAGACAAGGAATCCCATTAGCTTTCAACACCACAGGTATCAACGCAGGTAAATGCACGTGCATGTCTGTGTCGTGATGCCAGCGACAGAAACAGTATCCGGGTGATGAATTTTTATACCAAACCATGCGTCATCTGTTCTGGAGTATCCGGGAAAAGGTGTGAAAAATACAAGAATACCGGAGCATTAATTATTACCAGGATTTGATGCCAAACATTATGCTATCATTTGTGGCGTAATGACAATGAGGGGGGTTATAGAACGCGCGCTTTAATCCAGCGAACTTGTTTTGTACAGTGAATGCAAATTAAGACCAACATTCTCTAATGGGCGCAATAAATAATATGTTTGGCAATTAGTTTACATAATTGGAATAAATGTGCCTCTCCTAATTTTTATCTTCGTTTCAAAGTCGTAACTTTCAAAAGCGATTCATTTGAGCTTTGATTCCAGGTATCCATTTTTACCCATTCATTGATTATCTCCTAGAAAAAAGATATATTTGCCAAAGGTTAATGCATTTCTGAGCACTAGATAACAGTTACTGATGACTTCGTGTCGTGTATCAGGCTTTTCATTATTTGTTCCCAGACTCTGATATCGTATGTCTTGAAATCTCACTAGTTTTTCTGCCTTTGACTCCCCCTTGTCGCCAGAGGACATGCTTTTCGCGGAATATTGAATACTGTATTCCAAACTGCACGATTAATTTGAAGTTCGTGTGAATGAATCGCATCAAGCAACAGAATACTGTTGTACTATTGGCCATTAAAGGCTGATATGGCTTCTTAGCACTTAACTACTACAAAGCATTGAACTATATATTCCACATGATTTTGCAACATAAGCAGCTCAGCCAGTTGGTTATAGAATTGTTCATGCATTGAAGTGCGTTTATTTTAGAATTATGGCAAAGTTTATCACACAAATACATAAATCAACCGATATTCTTATAGAATTAAATCAAAAACTGTATTCACTCATTGTTATGTCTTCTTTTTTGAACATTGTAATACCAAATTGCTTAAATAACACAACCGACAACCGTCTTCCCCTCCCCCTAAAACAAGGCCTGAACCTATCCAGAAGCACTCACACATACTAGTCCCACAATCCTTATACGAGATAAAATTCCGTACATGCAGTAGATAAAATTCCGTACATGCAGTATTTCGGTTTCGCAAGATACGTCAATGCGTAAGAAACGCCCCATAGTATCGGAGTAAGCATGGTAAGGAACTGAGCTAACTTTAAAATGTTGACAACGATGAGACGACTTAAGCTTCACCTTATGTCACGCCTTACTGAAAGTCCAAGCTAAACAGGAAATGGTTCTAAAAAACTTCGAGAAAGAAAAACACTTTTAGCAGCAAAATCAACAGGCTCCGTTGCAAAACGAACAATTGCCGATGCAAAAGCAACAGTCACTAACGAACGCGTCTTTAAATCATGGAAAGCCTAAAGGGTCAACTCTCTTATGTCTCAAACACACATAAAGCTGAATATTTATACATGTATCATAAATTCATATATAGTGTAAATCAAACTAATTTATCTAAACTATCCTGTGCAAAATGGAAAAAAGAAAACTATGTCGATGAACAACTTTGTACTCTGTAGACTTGCGATTTGTCAACTTGTGAATTAGCTGCAGATCTGTAGCTCGCTGGTCTGAAAAAATTGGAATGGACAGTCAGTAAAAGTTAAGGGATCCTGGAGTAATTGAGATTTTTTATAACGAGTACCCTATTATTGTCATATTCTAAATGCCATTATGCCTGTTCAATACAGTTCTTCTAATATGTATGTAAAATGCATCTAATTAATTTGCATGCATTGTAACACAATCATTGCATTCGTGAAGAATGCACTGGTCCTTATTCCAATGATTCATGTTGCTAAATAATAAATAAAGCTCACGTTGGTAAAGTTCTTTGCTAAGAGATAAAATGTATACTGGGTTTGAACTTGATGCAACAATTATAAAACAAGGAGAAAAGGCAATACAGTTCATTTTCAGCATTTATTACTGCATGTATAAATGATACTTTCCCAATTTAATCAGTAAGAAAATGGACGGCACCAGATTGATACAAGAACTATTGAAATATTATTATTTAATTACAACATACAGTCTTACATGACTGTTACATTACAAAATACAGTCTTACACTCGATCACATGATCTGATGTCATAGGTCATGTGATCAGCACTAGATTCACATTGGAGACATACTCACACACCATTAATAGAGACTGTCAGACATTGTCCTATATATGTAATTTATCACAACACTAACAAAGATGCTGACAAGGTCAATAAATAGATAATTAACAACCTAGCTACTACAAAAAAATCATTAAAAAAAATCATATGTACAACATAAAACGGTGAACACTTCCAAAATATGAATGGAAATCTTTAAATCATGCAAATGAGTTACTTGATAGACCAACTGTCCCTCTCTGGTACAGGGTATTGTATATTTGGAATTTTA
The DNA here is from genome assembly GCA_003671525.1 of Saccostrea glomerata. Classification (NCBI taxonomy): domain Eukaryota; kingdom Metazoa; phylum Mollusca; class Bivalvia; order Ostreida; family Ostreidae; genus Saccostrea; species Saccostrea glomerata. Next base: position 1,062,981 of record PRKT01000018.1, on the reverse strand, counting down.
AATTGACTAAGTAGCAAAGTTTGGAAATACTAATGACTTAAATTTTATCTAACTGTAGATTAAAGAGGTAGGTTGTAGCTTACTGTCTATTTAAATCTTTACAAGTCATTAATACCTAAAAATTCAGGTTTCTTCCATGAAAAAAATTTAAAACTGTCAATCTGCTTTTCAGTTGAGAATTTTTACTTTTTTTTTCAGGGGGAAAAAATACATTTTCAATGGGACAGGGTCCTTTTACAGGACTTGGATGGAATGGACACACGTTCTGACTTGACACTGAAAACTAAAGTAGCATTTCTTAACACCTTCAATGTTGAAGGGTGGTCTTGTATCAAAACTAATCAGCAGACAAAAGAGGCAGGAAAAAAATGGCCTTATGTGTTAATAAGATCATGTGAGCTATAAAAATTAACAGTCTGAGGGGGAAGTCCATTTTTTAAATTACTATTAAAGAAAATAAACAACCAAAAAATATGAATACACAACTAGAAATGAGAATTGATAAAGAATGCCCAATTCAAAACTAATCCCAAGAAGAAAAACAAAAGAAAATCTAGCATAAATCACCTCCATTAGTTGCATGATTATCTGGTGAAATATGCTTCTCAAATGACAGAAAAAAATGGAAAAAAAAAACTTAAAACAAGTCTTTCTTAACAGATCACCCTAATAAATATTAATAACAAAATTACAGAATTCAAATTATTTAAAATCTTCTACAGGATTTGTAAAAGTTTTGTTTTAACCAATATTGGATATAAGTGAGTTCTTTGCAACCAAGTTTTACTGTAATCACTGATCAGTCCAGTAAATATTTCTAAATACCCAATATGCAATGCAATTCAATTTCCTGATTTTTCAAATTTTTATACATTTTTGTACCATTCAAATAACTTCAAATAGCTTTTTTACCAAAATATTTCAAATTTTTTTTTCCCCACTTGGCAGTGTGCATGTGATAGTTCAATGGGTCTGCAAGGTCATCAGAATTACCAACATAAATGTACATCAGTATTAACAATTTTTTTAAGACTCATCTGGCAAAATTTTCATTTTAAAAGAATCTCAGTTCTCTTGACCATATTGGTACAATGCACTAAAATAATGTCAAACAATGTATACATCAAAAACAAAAAAAAGAATTATATAAATAATTTAAATAGACACTGGTTCTCAATAAAGAAATAGCACAAACAAATTTTACAAAATGTTTAAAAAAATAATCTGGAATAAGAAAAATCATCAGTATTTGAAAATATCAAGATTTTTTTACAAAAAATTGACTGGGCGGAAAATCAGATCTTGAAGAAACTAAAGGTGGGTGTTCTTAAAGCTAGCTATGAGGTGAATTGCCATGGCAACAGATAAACACAGCTGTATCACAACACAAGTAGGAGTATCACAGTCATCAGATGGAATGGAGACGTCTCAGATCCACACTTCTCAGGAGATCAGACTTCATCATGTCCGTAAATGTTGTCTACCTCCTCTTCTACAATCTCTCCATCTTCTTCATCCATCACTCCATTCATCTTTCCTCTATTCATATCCCCCATAGGAATGTCCAAAGCACGATACACAGCCTCCACAGTCCGCATATTGACATAATAACCTATGTTTACATTGGGTATTCTACTCTTCATTTCTTCTATTGCAGCATGTGCCTGTTAATAAATGTAAATACACAATCATCATTCTCATATCAACTTTACAACAAAGAATTGTAGGTTTACAACAAGTTAAAGTGAGCAAAATTCATGTCTAAGAGATCCCTGTAAAACACATGAGAATTTATCATAAATTCCTATCTGGAAACTACATGGTTTCTGCTTTTACCCTCAGCATACAATTTAGTCTCATACTTTGAGTGAGTTGCAATCTTTCATGAACAAACAATCTCTACTGTATTTGACACTTACAGCCTTCCACCTGTCTCTACGAGCGTAATATTCGATCATGATCCCGTAAACGTCCCCGATACGCACTCCGGACTCTAAATCTGGTTCCTCTAACAGAATCTGACATTGTTTTATTCCCTCTTCAGGATTCTCTTCAAATGCCCTAAAGAAAAAAAAATATTCAAAGCAAAGTCAGATTTATTAGATGTACATATACATGTACGTTTATTAATTCTTCTTTCATTTGGGAGATTTTTTTCAAAAATCATTACAAAGGTAAATCCACAATACAATGAAATTCATTTCAATAGTGGATAAAAATAAATCCACAGAAATTGAGATGTTGTCAAGAAAATAACAAAATATGCTAGAGGAAAATTTAAAACAGTTTTTACATCAATATTATTTCAATAGGCTAAAGCAGGACATTGTCTTCATTTTGAAACTAAACATCATATGTCTGTCAAAATCCTACCTTCTAGCTGTAACAAACTTCTTTATCAGTGCAATTTTATTTTTCAGTTGAGCTAGTCTTTCCTCCAGTAGCATTTCATCATTCATTTTAGCTTTGGTGAGACATTTATAAGCCTCTCCCAGAGCCCTTAATGCTTTGTCATAGTCCTGGTACTCATCTATCTCAACCTTGAATATACAAATTAAATATTACCAACACATGTCTCATAACTTGCTGCATGTAATTAAAATTTGAGAAATATTCACCTATATAAATTATATTCAAAAGATGTCAAAAATAGCTTCCAATACAAAAATATTTGTCCTTTATCATGTAGATGTATTCAATTCAAAATACAGATACAATACAAAATCAAAAATTTAAAAAAGAAGTTAAAATCAGTTTTACCTGTGCACAAGCATCATAGAAGCCAGCTAGAGAATCCAGTGCTCTCCCTTTGGTGTAGAATCCTATGATGTTTTTCATGATCTCTGGATCTTTGCGCCAGTCTAATGACTGTAGATAATTAGCCGCCATTATATAAATCTCCTTCTGTCTGGACACATTGGCAAAGAAACAAATCTTCTCAGTGTCACCAGACTTTAACAAAGCTTTCATTGCCTGCATAGAAAAACAAAACACAATCAAAGGCAAGCAACATCAAATGCAATTGTAAAGGAGCTTTTTAATTACTGTAGATCACTAAATTTTCCAACATATTTTTCTTGATATAGACCTGTACTTTTTATTACCGGTAGTATGACAAAATTTTCATGAATACTTCTTATTGCTCTATGTAATTTTTAGGAATGTTAATACACCCGAGAATATTTCCTGGAGTGCACAATGTCTAGTGTAATTACGCGACAATAAAATTCTCATGAATAAAAAGTGATTGACAGTACTTTGGAGTTCATTTTCATCTCTTACCTTGATTTTATTTCCGGCTTGGGTGAACTTCTTCGTGGCCAGGTGGTACTCTCCCTGATGCATGCACACCTCTGCGATGGCCTCCAGGATTTTCACCCTCTCCATCGTGTCTATCCCTGGGTCGTCTTTACCGGGGGTCAGTTTTTCTGCCAAGTCTTCATTAATCTCCACAGTCTGGTCCATACAGATCTTTAATGCCTCCCAGTACTAGACAACAAGATGAAATGAATGTAAATATTTTACCCATAATTCTCTAAAAAAATTTACTATGACTATAGAAACTTTCATCATTGGCATTAATATTATGTACAGAAAAAAATTCTGTAAATGTACTTATTATATTCATGATATAAAAAATATTTTTGCACTTTAGTGGTGCATCTCGTTTTATTCATGGACAATACATGATTGCAGTTAATGTACTTCTTTTTCAGACTGCTACAATAAAGTGTTCAGATAATAATTTTCCACATCTGACACAATCCTACCTTTTTGCCAATAGCCAGCAGATCTACTGCCTTGTCGTATTGGCCGTTCTCCATGAAGAAATCTCCACAGCGCTTCAGGAGCTCGGGATCAGCTCTCTCATCCAGCTCACCTGAAATAAGCTGCAGTGCTCCGAACTGTCGAGCTCTGAAGGAGAGATCTAAAGCTTTGGAAAAGTTACCAGCCTGGAAAAAAGAAGTGTAAAGTCAATGTCATTATATCAAACAAAGAGTCTGTTAAACGTGTGTTTATCAAAACTCTCTCAATTAACATTTGTTAAATTTCTTATATTTTAAATTATTCCTTCCTGTAACTTGATTTATACTTCTCATCACAATCCATAAAGAATAATATTTCCTAATGACTCACTTTGTGATACAGCATGACAGCTTTGTCCTGAGCTCCTTGCTTCTGTTCATAATAACGAGCTGCCTCAATCATGTCCTCAGGTCGACCCATAAGAGCTAGATTCATCAACTGATCTTCCATACCATGCTCCTATTAAAACACAATCCAACCATCCAATAAAACAAAGAAAAAAATTCAGAACTGAATAAAAGGTCTGTTCAATGTAAAATGACAAAAGTCTTCAATAATTAAAGCAACTTGAAACTTGAGGTGCTAATGAGTAAGAAGAGTACTGGTAGAGCTTACTTTACAAAGTCTGATGGCATTGAAGTAAGCCTGAGCTCTAGTAAAGAAATGAATGGCTTCCTTAATCTGATCTTGGTTTTCATACTGACGTCCTAAATGATAGCAGGCTGCCCGATCACCTGTGTTGTTACAAATCTCAGCAGCCTAAAAATCGAAAACATGGAACTTAAAAATACACCCCTTCTCAGTCTTAAAATTGAAATTGACAGGTAAATAACGAAACATACCTTGTCCATCTGTCCACAGTAGCAGTAGACTCTGACTAAGGAGAGATAATCCTGGGCATTCTCGTAATACTGTAGAGCATTCTCCATATCTCCGGTACTCTCCATGTACTGCGCCCACCACTTGTGTAAAGCCCTGAAAATCACAGAAACTTTGTGTACCATTTCACATGCACTGACTTAATTTTACTCTCATAAAAATGAGTGATTCTTCAAAATCTTCTGTTAAAAAAAATGGCTATGCATTTCAGTTAGAAAGGAAACTTTATTGATTACTGTCAATATCTATCATGCAAGTTTTTTTACTTACTTGTCTTTGTGCATGCTGATGTAATGCTCCAGAGCCTCTGGCTCATCAAATAACATCCTTGGGACCTCAAATCTGTGCGTGTCTGATTTCTCATAACTGTAAAAATTCAAATTAAATTTGATAAGCACACAAATAGGTTTGTTTCTATGTTACTTTTCTCGAAACTCTTTTATCCTCTACTCTGTAATTTTGAAAACAAATGCAAAGTTAAAGGAAAATAAAATGATAATTAAATAACAATATTAAATTGGTATGCATCATAATAATTCACTTGACTTACTTTGGAATAGCCTCTGAGTAGTCTCCCTTCATTTCTAAATGCTTGGCAAAGTTAAAGTATGTCGTCCTAAGGTGAATGCGGTCATACATTTCTGCAGTTTCCAAAGCTTTCTTCCACTCTCCAACAGACTGGTAGAATTCATTCAGCAAGTCATACCTCTTACAGTTTTTCAGTAATCTCTCAGCATCTTCCTATATTAAAGATTTGAAGTACATGCATTTTAGAAATTTAGCAATCTGCATTTTAAGAAGCAAGAATATTTTTTAAATATCAGACACATCCTTTTTTTCGTTGGATTGATCTGTTTATTTCCTTAGATTTACAATACATGTATATGAAAAAAGTCAAAAATTATTTTTGTCATCTCAGATACAGAACATTTTAATCTAAAGTTTAACCGATTTATAGGAATCAAGTGTCTATTAATATCTTCCTCTCCTATAATAACAAAAGATATATGCTCTCCTGTTAGTACAGTGTATCAACATTCCCACAACCTACCTTGAGTCCTAACTGCATGGCTAACACAGCCACCTTGGCATCGAGCTCAGGCTCCTTCATGGCTTCTCTCAGGGCCCGGGCTCCTCTGGCGTGGCCCATGTTACCCAGACAAACACTGGCCACATCCAGTCGACGACTCTTTACACACATCTTAGCCATATTCTCCCACACAGACTCACTGTAATGATAAAACAGTGCACAATCACAGAATTTTTTACTTAAATTTTTGTTTGTCAAGACATATGCATATTTTACACCTTTGATACATGTATAAGTTCAGAAAAAAATAATAATACATGTAATAAACATGCAGAATATTTAAAAAAATCTTCAAGTAGATCAAATTTAAAGAACATTTAATCAGTAGAAATGTAATTCTTCCCAGTTACTATGACATTTATAATTATGCAACAATTCTCCTAGTAAATTATCTTTTATACCTTTTAATGAGCTTGATAGACTTGAAGGCTTCGTCCATATTGCCTATGGTTAGGTAGTAACTGAAGTTCAGCATGGCATCTTTAGTATTTTTGTCACTGTTCTCCAGCCCCACAAAGTCCCTCATGGTCCTGCGAGCCACCATTCTGGGGGATGAGGATTCAGGTCTCGGGCCATCCCCCTGTCCATCATCCTCATCACCAGTGTTCTCAGACTGAAATCATAGCATAAATCAAGTATGTATGGATAATGTAAGATTCAGATTTCAATTTTATCTCATTTGCAAAGTAAAAGATACTATTCACATTGTGTCTAGACAAAATACCATGCCATCTAAAATTCAGATTTATTAATTTATGAATTTTTTTTCTCTTTAA
>PRKT01000018.1:1034650-1056143 GCA_003671525.1 Saccostrea glomerata | reverse complement strand
CTTAGATTTACAATACATGTATATGAAAAAAGTCAAAAATTATTTTTGTCATCTCAGATACAGAACATTTTAATCTAAAGTTTAACCGATTTATAGGAATCAAGTGTCTATTAATATCTTCCTCTCCTATAATAACAAAAGATATATGCTCTCCTGTTAGTACAGTGTATCAACATTCCCACAACCTACCTTGAGTCCTAACTGCATGGCTAACACAGCCACCTTGGCATCGAGCTCAGGCTCCTTCATGGCTTCTCTCAGGGCCCGGGCTCCTCTGGCGTGGCCCATGTTACCCAGACAAACACTGGCCACGTCCAGTCGACGACTCTTTACACACATCTTAGCCATATTCTCCCACACAGACTCACTGTAATGATAAAACAGTGCACAATCACAGAATTTTTTACTTAAATTTTTGTTTGTCAAGACATATGCATATTTTACACCTTTGATACATGTATAAGTTCAGAAAAAAATAATAATACATGTAATAAACATGCAGAATATTTAAAAAAATCTTCAAGTAGATCAAATTTAAAGAACATTTAATCAGTAGAAATGTAATTCTTCCCAGTTACTATGACATTTATAATTATGCAACAATTCTCCTAGTAAATTATCTTTTATACCTTTTAATGAGCTTGATAGACTTGAAGGCTTCGTCCATATTGCCTATGGTTAGGTAGTAACTGAAGTTCAGCATGGCATCTTTAGTATTTTTGTCACTGTTCTCCAGCCCCACAAAGTCCCTCATGGTCCTGCGAGCCACCATTCTGGGGGACGAGGATTCAGGTCTCGGGCCATCCCCCTGTCCATCATCCTCATCACCAGTGTTCTCAGACTGAAATCATAGCATAAATCAAGTATGTATGGATAATGTAAGATTCAGATTTCAATTTTATCTCATTTGCAAAGTAAAAGATACTATTCACATTGTGTCTAGACAAAATACCATGCCATCTAAAATTCAGATTTATTAATTTATGAATTTTTTTTCTCTTTAATCATGTTAATGTTCTTAAAAGCTATAACACTAATTTCAATTTGTCTCCCATGAAAAGTGCAAAAGAAAATGAAGCTACACAAATCTCTGATAATGCACTTTAAATACAGTTTTTTAACTCTGCGCTTCAGTAAAATAATTTTTTTTGTCATTCTACCCGGATATTCACCTTTAAACAAATCAGATATTATACATACTAATAGGAATCACTCCCCCATTAGTAACTACTCAATTCATTACATCATCTTATAGCAAACCAACCTTTTTGACAAAGTAGTGATAGGGGACCTCTATTCCTAGCAGTGTCTGGAACTGGTCGGGGAGAGGAAAGCTGTCCTGAATCAGGATCCCGTTCTCCGGCGTACTGAATAACGATACTATCATCACCTCTACCTGTAAAGGTACAAAGTCAGGTTTAGATAACTACAAAAAGTACACATAACAACCATATTTTGCACACATCTTTTAAGTTTTCTACACTTTTTTTCTGTTTTGGAAGGAATTAAATGTGCCTCTGTATGTTAATATGATGCCAAATCAGCCATTACATCTGACCTACTTATTCGTATATCCTGAATCTAATTTAACTATCTACTATTACATCTGAAACACTTGTTTGAATATCCTGTGATACAATCTACTTACAATGCAAATGGAAGGTGATCACATATTCAGGATTTTTTTATTTAAACATTTTACAAGTCAGGCAAGAAAAATAATACATAAATCAGTACAATGTACCACTCTCTTGCAATCACCTTAATTACATGTATTTGAAGATTTCTTTTTTATTACATTGGTTTATTAGTCTTTATACTTTATCTCTCTTAGTTTCTAGTAAAGCACTTACCGGTCCATCATCCATTGTTTTAGACAGGGAAACAATCTTCTTTTCCTCTTTCTCCTTCTTGTTGAATGCATCAATTAGAATTCTAGCCTCACAGACAATTAATTTGGGGTCATGGGCATCCCAGTAGTGTGTCATCGGGTAACGCCCAGCTATGTCTTTGGCAGCCTGAGTTTTACCTCTGTTACATAATGTGCCAAAAAATTAAATTTAACTAAAATGACAAAAATAAAATGAGACAAATCAATACTCAAATCAAAACCTTGAATTATAATATAGTTTCACCTTAATTAAGCCATTGTCAACTTTGTAATATAAAATTTAAACATATATGTAATTGAATTCAATTAAGATGAAATTTAAAAAAACCAGTAACATAAAATAAACCTCTCAGCATCATTTGTGTCCCCCTCTACCCCCTCAATCTGCTCCGGAGGGAAATCATCCTGTTCACCCCGACCTGTCTCAAAGTTAAAATAGGAAACCTGGTCCACCTCTGTGTCCCAGAAGTACATCTTTGGATCAATGTGGCCATGTGTCTGAAAATTTTAATTATAAATTTTAAACGAAAGGTTGAGAAAATTTCAAAATCATCCTGAACAAGTGCCATGAATGGGTCTGAGAAAAATAATGCTTCCCAATGACTTTTAATCGAGATTTAATACCATGCTGTGCAATTTACTCAAGAAAAGAAAATCCAAGATCTGACTCACTGATTTGATCAACACACTGACTCGCGTTCCACTACAGTTACATTTACAGGAGATGATGGATCCAAAGCCAGGAATTATCTCCCCTAAGTTCCTGGGCTGACTATGGGGCTTGGCCTCTCTACAAATCAAATATAATTTGAAAGTCACTATAAATATATCTAGAAATTATTATGCAGACAGGTACTACATGTAAAGACAGCACAATAACTCTGAGAAGACCTGTTACCTACCTTCTGGATAAGTCATACACTCGTACTAATCCTATATTGGTTCCAATGACCAGGTAGGTACCACACACATCTATACTGACTGGCTGCCCCTCAAGTTCTGAGAAGTTTATAGTCTGTTTGACTGTACCCTAGCATCAATAAAATATTTGTATTAGTTTCTTTAATGAAATCCTATTCAGCTAAGATTGAACTGTGTAGGATTGAACCGTCATGACTAGGTTTACCTGATGTGTTCTGACTTGAACTTTCATGGCCTCAATACAATAGACATTCTGTTCATACAGACACACATTCATGGTTTCTGTAGTGAATGTACCTGTAAAACAATTTTAACTTTTATATTTCAGAAAATTGATATACACATATATATATAAACAAAACACAAAATATATTTGCCTTCATTTTTCTTTTTTGCTAGAGACCTTTTTGTAAGTCATTAATAAACGTGAACAGCATTTGCATAAGGTTTATGGTATCTGTTATGTAAAAACCTTCATAAAAGAATTACTGGGATTCCAGTTGGCAATTGCCTGTAACACACTAAAACAAATATCTTAAATTTTATCATTACTAAGCCACTAAGCCCATTTATAACTGATGCCATATTTACCAGCAGCTTTGATAGAAGACTTGTCTGTAGAGTACTCATAAGTTATCACTCTACGTCCATTCCACACTGCTAATGCATCCTAGGAAAATAATAATCACAATAAGTTACCTCTCTTCTCCCATAAATTAGAACTGAATCAGATTTTTGTTATGATACTCTATTCAATGAACAAGTAATTTGTTACGACTCACTTTAGTTGTAAAAATGCCCTTGACTTGGATATCTGTCTTGAGGTCATGATGAGCCATGTTGGAGAACATTTCTATGGATAAGGAACTTGGTCCATATTGAACAACTGCAGTCTGTCATTAAAAATTACATTTTAGTTGAAATATCTTTCACAAACCTCAATTGGCAACATTTTGCTTTTTATTTTAATTTTATTTTAAAGACTTGAATGGTCCACTAACCTGTTCCTTAAACCCTGCACTCATCACTTGCTCATTAAGCATGAACACATTGGCAATAGTATTGACAGCAAGGAGGTGCTTGTTTGATCCCCACTGAAACATAGAAAACTAACAGTAAACCACTAGTACATGTGTTTTACATATCAAAATGTGTAAATTAAAAGTTTGATAAATGTGTTTTTAAAAAAATCCACTTGTTCTTTTTATTCTGAACATGTGGTAAGATTTTTTTTATCCCTAGCTAAATTTTACCCCTATCAAACAATACACAATGACTCCGTACCCTGATTTGTTTGATGGGTCCCTCCACTGTGGCTGGGGCTTGGAGTTTCCATTTCAGTTCCCCGTCTACCACTTTCCCACCCAAGGGAGGAGAGTATTTCCATAGAGCCACATTCCCCATGTTTGTCCCCCCTGCCAGAGTTCCTGTCAACATAAATATTTACATAACATCAATGTTTCAAATACACAGATAAGAAAACCAAATTCCCACACATACAAGATTACTTCATGTCAGTATAAAATTTATATTCAAATGAACATTACCTTTTTCTGGACAGTAAGAAATACAAGTGATACTCTCGTTATGATCGTAGCTACTGTGACCTTCCAACGTAAGGATGTAGTTGTCCTCATGTTCTAAGTCCCACATCCTAAAAAGGACAGATAATTTCATATCAACAATGAATTTCTGTATAACTATATTGTAATTCAATATTTAACAATTACAAATTTTCACAAAAATATTATATATATTGTAATTGTTCTCTCTTTAATTTACCTGACTACCCCTTCTCCTAGAGCTGTGGCCAGGATACCAGATCCTGCCCAAACTATGGTAGGCGACTCTCCCCTTCCACTCATTTTAACCTGTATAAATACATCACAGATAGAAAATACATTTTTGTATGAAGAAATTCCAGAGGAAAACACTACTACACCCCCTTCTTTTTTATATCCCCTTAATAAATAATTAAAATAAAAATTGCATTACTTATAGTTGTAAACATTATAGAAGAAAAAATAATAATAATAAAGCCTACCTTCATGACCTCCCTTGCCTCTCCCTCTGGCGTGATAAAATGCTGAGTCAGCAACATGTTTTCTGTTACTGTGATCAGAAGATTCTTCTCATCGTAGTGCAATAAAGTCATCACAGGTCCATCAGCATTAAAGATCTGTGAGCACTGGCCAGCATCATTAACATAGTACACACCACCTTAAAAAGTTCACAAATCAAGGCCAGCATCATTAACATAGTACACACCACCTTAAAGAGTTCACAAATCAAGCATGAGATGTTATGAGTATTTTTTTTTTTTTTTGCTCTTAACTGCATTGTTTATACATAATTAGAATATGTGACAGGTCTTTTTCTTCATAGCTTGAAAAACACTTACAGTTCACAAGTTTACTAGTCAAAATGGCAAGTACTTGTAACTTCGAAGTTCCAGAATTGTTCATGGTTTAGCTTTTTTGATATAAACCACATGATTTAAAACTTTTTTCTGACCTATAACATGTTTTCAACTTTCATCAAATAATTTTATAGAAAGCTAACTTGTTATTTTAGAAAGCAGTCAACCTCTCATTATTCATCAGTCAAAGAGTCAGAATTAAATTAAGATCTAACAGAAATGGTTTTTACTGTGAACAAATGACATTTTTACCATGAACAAAGGCTATATTCATTAGCCCAGGGGTCAGAATTCTCTGAACATCTAACAGAAATGATTTTACCATGAATACAGGGCAAATCTAAAGTATGTCAACTTTCATAATTTAAAATAAAATTATGCAATATGAAGATCAATTCATTCACTATGACAACCACTCATTCATAAAGTAATTTTCATATCAATTCCCAAATCTTTGATCGCTTTTGATGGTAATACAAAGCTTTATGTGCACTTGAAAATAACTGCCTAGTGGCATTTTTACTAGCAGATTCACAACATTGTTGTTTGAAATCATGCATGACTTTTTATTATGCTTTAAAATTTTTAATTTTATAATTTTTTTTTACATGGATGATAATAAGGCATGCAGTTCTTTTAAACAAACAGATTTATTCTTCAAATTTTAATTTAAAAGGACTGACTTCAATATTATTGAATAAAGTATAATTAAAAATAGTTTATAAGTTACAGATGCTAAACATGGAGTATTTAGGTGTAAATTAAAAGCCATAAAAAACTAAAGCTGCTAGAAGATCAAAGAGTTCTTTTTAAAAGTTTAAAAAATCTGAAAAACAAATCTTAAAATGTATAAAATTGTTTTTATAAAGCACAAAAGGTAACATACCAGTGGCTCCACCAACAAAAAATGTCAGAGCCTCCTGAGATCCAAACGATGCCCCTCCCCTTTGGTTGTTTTTGCCTCTTTTCCAGTTGAACATATCTAAAGCACTCTCATCCCCACTGACAGCAGCTCTAGCAAGCTGGGCAATATCACTGAAAAAATTACAATCTTTATCTCCTTATACTAATAATTAATAGTAAATTTTAATGAAATATCTTCTGTTCCATAGAAAATACCCAGTTTCTTAACATTTTATCAATTAATGCAAAAGCAGGTTTATTAGTTTTTTTTCCCCCTGTTTCCATGGTTTCTAAAGAACATGTATATGTTTTAAAAATAAACTAACTCAAAAAATTTGAACTGGTAAACATTTTTTTTCTATTTTACTTTGTAAATAATAATTTCACTGAAGTCTCATTTCACATTAAAAAAGTCACAAATAACAGAGAAGGAAAAAGGGTTGTAGTCCTATTCTTAAATCGTTGGATTTTATACATGCTAGTAATTTACCCCTGATGTTTGACCTACTTGTTGGGGTCTGGAGGGGGGACAGGCCTATACAACATAATCTTCAGTGGTTCCTGTATGTGGTGCTGATGAAGAGGATTCTGTTGAAGTCGACCTTTGGCATCAGCTTTCCACACCATCAATACACCAGACTATAATGTGAATTATATCAATAACACTTTCAGGCAATCTTTTTTAGCTTCAAGTAAACTTAACTGAAAATTTTTGACAATGCTAATTTATCTCACACTAATTTATTCAAGTTGAACAGAGATTCTATATTTATACTTTTGGGTGATTTGCTAAAATCAGTAAGAATCTTTAATTTTATACAAATACTTAAACAAACACACTATTTCCACCAATTGCATTAGATGTCCCCCATTCTTACCTTGTCTCCTGAGGACAGCCTTGTCCCGGATGAACTCCAGCCAAGGACTGTGATGCTGGTCTTGTGCAAGGGGAGAGATTCGTGTAACTCATGATCATGTTCATTCCAGACCAGCAGCTCTCCATTGTCCCACCCCACAGCCAGGATCTTCTTCGTGGGATGCCAGGCCATAGAAGTGGCCTGACAAGTACGAGTCAGTGTAACATTTAGCAGCTTTTCTCCCTAAAATGAAGACACCAATTTTTCAAATCATGAATCTGACATCTCTTAGTATTTCTATCTGTAGCTGCAGAACTGTAGCTCTCTGCTTGAGAAAATTTGGACAGATAAAGCAGTGAGCTACAGATCCAAGCATTGTAAAAACCTTAACTCTTACTTTTGATACTTTATTTACCTTTAAGCAGCCCAAAACAGTCCTGTAATAGTTTTGTAATCGGTTTAAAAGATTTTCGACGTCCGTAACCACAAACAGCCATTTGTTAGCATTAAAAGATATGTTAATTATCAGGAATTGAAGTTAAATGTATGAATATTTATTAAATATCATATTTAAAGCTGTAGAAAGTAGAAAATACAAGCAAAAATACCCGAAGTGAGTGACAAAAAAATCTTCAGCGTAAATCAAAGGTTTTTACCACGGTTGGATCTGTAGCTCTCTGCCATTTCTGTCCAAATTTTCTCAAGCAGAGAGCTACAATTCTGCAGCTTTCCTACCTGTAGAACTTCTATTTTAGGTGAACTACAATTCTGACCATATAGTGAATAACTCTTTATTGAAGAATTTCAGAGATGATTTTGGTTACCTCATCAAGAAAAAGATTAACAGATCCACCAGTGTCGTCACTGTATGTGTTAACTGCCAAGATAGGACTGCCATCATACCACTGGGTGTCCACATTAATTCCTGAACGGTCAGTGTCCAAACGATGATCAAAGTACACTGCCATGATTGCAAGACTTAATGTTTTTTTTCAAGTCTGTAAAAAAAATTAAACTAAAATAAATTCACTCAGCCTGACAGAAATATGTACTAATTCCTAGGGGTTTGCAATTTTATCCATTAAGTCAAAAGAAATCACTTGATTGTCAAAGACATGAGTTACACATTAGCATAATGAACAGGAATGCAACACATTTTTGGCAAAATCAACCATTTTGCTTGTCTATGCTTATTCTACATAGCTAGTCACCATTCATATCAATATTTCTCTAATAAAATTTGCTTTGTACTCTTTATTGACTAAAATTTGCTTTCTAATCCTCATTGAATGCTGTCAATACACATTTAAACATTTGTTTTACCAAGAAGCCATTGAATGTCACATCAATTATGATCAACTGTGAACCTGACAAAAGTTTATTAAACTGTCATAGCTAAAACAAAGAGGACAGGGAATAAAATATTGAATTATTTCCTGTTGTTTTATTTTATTACCAACTTACCAAACCCCAGCAGTACAGTTGTTAGACATGAAAAATTTCTTTTCTTAATTTCTCAATTTCAAAATGAAATTATTAAGCTCTTTTTTCTCATACTGCATGGCTGATAGGTATGATAACATAAAAATGCTATGAGTTTATTAGTCAGACTGATGATAAAATAGTTTCGGAACTTTCCTAGGGTTCTATTAATTGATTGGATCTATTAAGTCTGTGAGACTTTCTCTAAGATACATTTTTAGAACTGAAATGCTAAAGTTTTTTCTAAACCAGACTTCATTTAAAAACAATTTTTATTGTGACTTTTTTGTATCAAGTGCAATGCATGTATGAAACTTGTTAATACATCAAAACTAAATAAATTTAATGAAATCGCTTGCTTGGAAACAAGAATTATAACTCCTGTTTTCCTGACAATAAATGACATGATATAAGGCACATGTTCAAAATAAGATTAATGATCATAAAAATAATTAAAAGTCGAGCATATATCACTTACATGCTGAAAATAAAGGAAATATTTTAGCCACAGAGCACAACATTCATCGCTATGTGCTCCATTTTGAAACTATTTGGTTCGCAATGCATTCTGGGAAAATAGCTATATTAATGAATGTCAAACCCGATTTATATTTACTGAACATGCTTACTTGTCTCCACTTCTTACACTTAAAAAAGCAGTATTCTCGAGTAATCTCATGTGTATTTTCTATTTTAAAAAAGGCCAACGCATACCTTTGTTTATAAACATCCCCAATTAATACACGCTATATATTTTTGTTTTTATTTTTTAGAAATTATATATGCAAACAGGGACCTATATACTATTAGTATATAGGTCCCTGATGCTAAGTATGATTTTTTTTTCATTGGACTGTTACTTCTTGATCAAAAATGAAATTTCAAAATATTCTAATTTTTAATCTTTTTAAATTCACAATTCCTTCAGACATTGTGACTTTGTTTTGTATTGCTTTGCTATATAAATATGTTTTCTGAAAAATGCGGACATTTTTAATTACTTATATTCCCTTCTATGAAACTTATCAGTATTTTCTTCCTCCTCACAAAATTCTCAATTTCTTTCTCCTCGGGAACTTTTATATGTACTACAAACGTAGCTCGTCGAAAAGAAGTACGTTGTCAGGCGCGGATCCAGAAAATTTTTCCAGGGGGGGGGGGGCCACCCCCTGTGAAAAAAATACAACCAAAAATTTCTTGTCTGACAAGCAAAAAAAAAAGCAAAAGAAAAACCTTAAGTCATTTCCCTGTAAAAACCCATTTCGTGGGGGGTGGGGAAAGGAGGGGGTGGAGGACTTTCAAAGCTCCATACTAAGGACTATTCATACTATTATTACATAGATTCATGCTTTCGATGAGGGGTGTCCATTCTCTAGGGGGGTCCAAGGTAACTTTTACTTTGTTCACCATGTTTACTATATACATTTAATAACTCTGCAAATTCCAGGTCCTGACCCTCCCTCCCCTAGACCCGCGCATGGGTCTTGCTAAATATACATATATACAGATATACATTGTATTAATTTTAAACTTATATCTAAAACTATCTGGTAATTATCAGATAAGTTTAAACTTAAGTTTTCAACTTTTAATGTGATATATTTAAAAATTTATAAAAGAGTTTATGAATATAAGTCCAAATGTAAATGTTAATATTTTAAAGGTGTCTTTTTATTATTTGATAAACTTGAATTTTCCTGTGACTTACATATATTTTAAATCTCAAAGACCATTAATTCACAATATCTAAAGAGGAATCAGCAATATATAAAGGGGTTAATTTTAACAATCGCATTGATAAATGAATGTTTTAATGAACTTAATGAATTAAATATTAAATAATTATTTTGTATAATAAAAAAAAAAAACACACCAAGATCTTCTTGAAAAAGGAATTTGCACTTTCAATTCAATTTAATTTAAACAATATTTTATTCACAGATGTTGTCGTGAATAGGATTGGGCAGCAGGCGCAGCCTATTTTAGCCCTCTCCCTACATTTAGGTCAAGGTACAGAACAAATAGTGATATTAAAAGAATGTACAAAAGAAGAAAAAAAACACAAACAAAATTGAACAAAGTAACAGAGAAAAAAAAACAGAAAAAGTCATATGTAGAAAATTAAACAAAAGAGAAAAATGGAATGAACAAAATAACAAAAAGGGAAAATTACAGGGGGAGACAAAATACAAAGTAGTACCGGTTTGGGAGTACTTCTAACAAATAAAAATTATATATAGATATGACAGTGTTTATATAAAACGTTTTGTTGCTGCTATAAATGTATGTACAGCTTCAAATAGTTGTATATTAATGCCAAGTCCATGGTTAGAACTACCATTTAAAAATAAATCACATTCGGGAATATTATCACAGCTTATAATATTATGTGTTGATTGAAAGAGTACATCTCTTGGAATTGTATATTTAGGACAAACAATAAAGTAATGATAGGCATTTTCAATACAATCAGTACAATGTTCACACATTGGAGTTTCAGCTAAATGTTGATTATATAAATCTGCTTTCAGATTACTAGCATTATTCCTTAATTCCTTTCAATTCAATGAATTGCATTCAAATCTAGACTTTTAAACTTTTAGCACCCCCCCCCCCCCCAAAAAAAAAAAACAAAAACAAAAAATACAAAACAAGGAAATAAAAATTGCGTTCCGTTATACATGTATGTTTTGAGCTTTTGTGTGTAGATAAGAGGAACATTTATTAGTTCAAACACAACAGGAAGTTTTAAGTTCTGATCTGCACATAACTAATTAACCAATTATAATTTTACTTTTAAATTCTGAATCTATTTATGCTTACCCTACATTTAAACTTGTCAGTGTACATTATAATCGTGTCAAACACAGTACTTTTTTGTACAAGGAGGAATTTATTTATATCGTTAAGGGTGATTTACCACTGAGACCGGTTATCTTTTAGCCAATGCTTAAGCTACCAATGTCAGAAACAGGAAGTATATTAAAATTGAATATATATGGGGATAAATAATAAGGAACTTCAATTTTTAACGATATCATCTGATACATATAGATGCTTTCCCTCCTATCACGATGAAGGGGTTTATCAGGAAACTGCTCAAAAAGTCCTCACTGCGGACGATATCTCGACTAGTGATTATTAGGTCACAAGACAATCAAATGACTTAGATTAAGGTGGATCTACCCCCCTCCATCATTAAGGATTTCTTCACTATGTGGATATGGATGACTGTTGTCGCCTCCTCTGTTGTTTGTCTGCAGGCCACACCCCTTGACGACTATGTGCACCGTCCCGACCCCCATTATAAATACTCGGAGATAGGGTCCTACCGAGGACCCGAATATACAATGTATATCTTAAATATGACCTCACAAAAATGGAAAACTGGTAAGTATTTATGCATTCATAAATCTTCACAAATCTACTTAAAGCATTCATTAAGATTAAGTTGCACGTTAAAATGCCTTGTACTTTAAAATTGGGTCTTAATATCACGGGACTGTTTGAATATCAATTTTATTTTGATAACTATAAATTTATTAGATAATGTATTTACAGTTTTATGGACTGGATCTCAATTCCTTTTGCTTACCTCTTTGGCTGATTTGACTTGATTTACTAGTATCTTAATTTATCTTTTTAAAATTTTAAGTATCGGGGTATTGTTAACTTGTCATAGAAAGTAATCTATGGTAAATAAAGCCAAACGTCTGAGAAAGGGAGGGGATTGGGGTTCAAAGTGTCCCTTTCACCAAGCACCGAGAATTCCATGCAGTTTCTGATTTTTGAGAGGAAGAAAAACCCTTTAACAGTTGGTTTATTACAATTTTGTATTATGTTTGTGTTTTTTTTATTCATGAAACGAATGTTTATCCTGAATCTGAAATTTGAAAAGTGCCTTATTTGTTAAGAACAACGGGTACTTGTGGGCAGACCCCCCTCCTTCAACCGGGGGCTTGTTGGGCATTTCTTAATTAATTATATTTAATTAATTTATTTTTAAGAAGGAATGCAAAATAATCGTTCTCTGTCGTTTCATACTAAATGCCTCTTTTTATAAAGAGCGAAATAAGTATATTTGTGAAGAAATGTCAAACAAGCCCCTGGGTTGAATATCGAGAGAGTGCGTCCACAAGTTCTTGAGCTTAGGACAAAACAGGGAATGGAGTGTTGAAACATTTGTATTTTTGTGCTTTAGGAGTAGCGTTTTGAAAAAAAAGAAGTTTACAGAAGGACGGGCAGACAAACAGCTAGATGGACAGTTAGACGGACGACATTTTTATCGTAAATGCTCTTTTGGTCTCTGACCAGTAGACAGACACAATCATCTTGACGCATTTAAGATGCCGTTAGAATATAAACTTTCCATGGACTTACATTGATACAGAGGCAGAAACGGATCATCCAATCTGGTGGCATTACCTGACTGTAACCATCCCGGACAAGATCAACTACACACAGGCCGCGTTCATGCTCATCGACGGAGGAAGCAACACGGACGGGTACATAGAATATACCAAGACTTTTACAGTGATTAATATTGTATAAAATTTGATTAATATAACATTTTTAAGCCTTTATTTTGAAGATAGAAGAATGTTACTTGTGTTTGTGTCGTCCACAGATTTATATTAACGTTTGTTAAATTTGTTTAACTAAACATAACTGGGATTTTTTTTTATACGTTTGTATTTGAAAGTTATGGTGAAGTTGGATGTCAGTCAAGGCCATTTAACTAGGTCAATTTGAACTATCACCTATCCAAGAAAGCTTTAACAATACCTCATAATATTTTTTTACACTTATTAATTTAAATGATAAAACTTGCTAAATTACTTTGCAAAATGCTAAAATCACGTATTTTTCATATATACCGAGCTTAAGAAATATGTATACTTTTTGCAAAACTTTGTATATGTAATTCTTTCTATTTTCATTGAATAATTTCAGCCCTCCAAAGATTACAAATAATTTTGTGGCATTGACGACTGTGATGGCAGTTAGCGCTTGCACAATCGGTGCTGATCTGCAGATGATTCCAAATCAGCCCATCGTTTTTAAGGTAAACGCTTCAATAAAACACCAAAAGCTCAACCAATTCCTATGTTGAATGTGCACAACCTGGGCTGACTCGAAGAAAATTTTTAATTTGAAGATAAATTTATATTAATTAAATAATCCATTTTACGACTAGCATAAAAAAATAGTTAAAGCATAATCGGTACATTACATAGATCTGCCTTTAAGCAATAATGGTTGGAACTTGGTTTTCTCTTTCTGAAAACTGGGATTTCCCTTATGGATTATATACCACAGACAAATTTTCTTAATTCACATACAGAAGAGTTACATCGCTAATTTTTCACAATTTCTTTCAAGGAAAATGTTATTAAAAAATTTTGATTGTGTAAAATGTGAAAATATACACTCCTGCAAATGCCCCTAGAAATTTGCAGCAAGAAATCTTCATATATTTAAAAATATATTGAATCGCAAAGTTGCAGTTTTGCACTTTTCACCAAATTATGTAGTTTGGTTAAACAGGAAGTAGTATGATTAAACAAATATCACTTCTAAAGTAATAGAGGCATCTAATTTTGCCAAGATGTCGCTGAATTTTGAAAGAAAAAGGTTTGTTATTTATCCATGAGATCACAAGAACAAATTCATAACAAAATGACACTTCGTATTTATAAAACGACCCCAGAAAACCACACTACGTGTGTAAAACCTTTTAGACTAGACTGACATTTCAGACCGTACAGCTGGAGTAAGCATAAAATGTTAATTTTTCTTTGTAAATAGAGTCAAGGTCTAAATAATTATGTCAAATGCCCTTGACATTTATTGGTTTGACCTGGCGCATCACTTATATCTGACAGCGCAATTAGTGTCTGGAATTTCACCAGCCTTCTCATTTCTCCAATATATTTTATATGCACAATCGCTTAAAAATTTACTCACTAGTTGCAATACCATGTTAAGCAATGATTAAGTTATGTACTAACAAAAACGATGTAAATCGATTTCAGGCGGGGACAATGAATGGCGATATACATAGATTTTCCCCATATGTTATATCTATTAAGGATGACTGCTAAAAATATACATGTACTAAAATAATGACAAAATTGATATTAATCTCTTTCATAACTTCGACAATATTCATTTAGAAATCTGAATAGAGCGTACAACATACATGCAATACTAGTACCTTGTAATACTCTCTCAATATAAGAAGTCAAAGTTTACATATAATATGGACTGAATGAATATAAATTGTATACTAGTATCTTATACATTATCCCTTTCATTAAAGGATGACCCCGAAAAGAAAAGGAGGAAGGAGGACGCTGTTATCGCTTGGACATGGAAGAAATTCATCGAGAACACGTCTGACCCAGAAATACTACTGCGCATGCCCATGACAAAAGTATAGAGTAGATGATATTATACTCATGGCAATGTTTAACTTTAACATTTAAAATCTTTTAAACTTATTTTAGGATACTTTTTTCGCTTTAGGCAGCCGTTCGTGCCATGGATACAATACAAAATTTTGTAAAAGCGAAGTTGGGAAACGATGTAGAGAAGTTTTTCATTGCTGGTGCATCTAAGGCAGGTATTTTATAATTCTGATAATCATAGTTAATTATGATCAAATCAATAACTTGCTTCAAATCCAAAATATAAATACTTGTGAGTTCTGCTTGATAGAGAGGCTGGACTACGTGGACCACGGCGGCAGTAGACAAAAGAGTGGTTGCCATGGCACCGATTGTACTGGACTTATTAAATATGGTTAAAGTAATTAGTGTTTGGAACTTACTTTTACCGAATCCCTTACTTAAACAGTAATATCGTTTAATTCAAAGAGCATTTTAATCTTGACTTCAACTTCATTTCACTTTCTAGAACGGGACGTAAGACAACAATCAATCATTTTATCCTTCAATTCTAATACAGTTGTGATTGTTTGTAAAATTAACATGCCACTATTTATGATTTCTGTTCAATACTTTTTGTAGAATCTTCATCACATGTACAGAAACTTAGGAGGCTGGACCTTCGCTTTTGACGATTACCTCGACGTCAACATCACCGCGGAGCTCGATAGCGAGGCTGTGTCCAAAATGGCGGCGATCATTGACCCTCTTTGTAATTTGCTCTGAAATCATTTCTTGTTTTGAAATTATTTTATTAAATCAAAGGGATTGGAAACAAATAATTAAAACTTTCTGGTTCTTTCTGATTTCTTATTTATCAGAGTCCTCATTTTGGGTGTTGTGTCAAACTAAAACAGATAGTTAGATTAGACAATCCCACAGGGTTTACAAAGAAAATTCATTGCAGCATTGCAGGTTACTTTCAATACTATTTGTGTTCTTTCAGCATACAATGATAGATATAAGAACATTGACAAGTTTATTATAACCACTGGCGGTGATGAATTTTTCCAACCAGACGATGCTTATTATTACTTCGATCAACTGCAAGGGCCTAAATATCTCAGGTACAGATATCTGAAATACACAACGAATTTAACGTTTCCCAGTCCGTTTTTCCCTTTAAGGATCTCAAACTGTCAATGATATCCCATATATCTTTTCACAGAAAACTTCCAAACGCTGAACATAGTTGTGCAGGGCATGAAACCAGTCTAATGTTTTCTTTACGAGCATTTTTCCTGCAATCAATAACCGTGAGTACAATTAACATTTATTTACACATATGATTATTTCCAACGCTTTCATTGAATTTCGGTCCCTCTGCCTGTCTTTCTCTAACACTTTCGTTTCTTCAAGATATTTCGAGATGTTGAACTTTTGCAATGAAATTTTACATAAAAACTTCCTGTGGCCTAAAGAAGACGCTATTGATTTTGAGGTTCAAAGGTCGAGGTCATAAAATCACAAAATCTGATTGTTTTAACACTTTTGTTTCCGCTTGATATATTGAGCAGCCTTTGAGCTTTTGCAATGGAATTATATACCACAACTCCCAAAGGCTTAAAATAGACCCTCATATATTTTGAGGTGAAAATGTCAAGGTCGAGAATTCATTTTTTTCTGTCTGTGTAAAACTTTCTATTATTTCCTGACGATATGTCAAGTATCTTTGCCCCCAACCCCCCAATTTAGATCTACTTTTTTCCTGAAGTGGGAAACAAAGATTCTCTGAATTAGCTTAAATTGTTTTCTTTTACTCTAGGATATGGGTCTTTCAAGAGACTTGGAGAAAAAAAATTCCCTGGCCGTGATTTACGTTTTTACGCTTTAAAGTATAAATAAAAATGACATCAAAGTTATATTGTATTTTAATTTTTCGAACGAAGATATGCAACTCAGAATCAACGTTTATCAAAGGGATACAAGGTTCGATAAACTTTGTTGAGGGGGGAAAATATCTTTTAATGTACCACATATACAATTTGGGGAAATTCGCAAAAAATGTGCGTTACTCCTAAACATCACTTGCAGCAAACCAATTCATTAAAAACGCTACTGGTTAGATGCTAACTTCTACTCCATGTCACGCATGTAGAAATCAAAAAGCGTAATATACATGTACAGGGAATTATGCACGTGTTTCCTTAAATACAATGGAACAAAGTCTTTTATGATTCCATTTGATCGTGCTCGTGAAGTTGAATATCTATTATTCAAAAAGTCGTTTAAATGCGTACTTCTGTACTTCTAAACATAAAACGTACCGTTGATTGTGTCTAGAAATTATTGCCAAAGTAAATTGTACTTGAATTCCCTAATTACAATAACTAATCACTATTTATTTCGTACTTTATTTCACGCTAATTTGAATACTACACTTAACCTTTTAGTAGTCCATTGGTATACACATTTTTTTCTGAATTACATAAAAGTTTAATCAGTGAAAACTAAAATATGCATCTTTTAAAGTTTATTTACGTATAAGATAGGTACTGTTACATGTACTGCATGACTGAATTACTAAAATACATTCTATTTCTCCAACTTTTGAAAATACATAAAACGAAAACTTTGTGCGGGTTCTTTTGATTTTGGTTATGCAGCTAAAATTGATCACCGTCCTCTTGATGGTAGTAATTAAGCAGCCCTGTTCACCGAAAAGGACATCAGACCTGAACAATTAGATGAAAATATATGTATAAAGAAATGTCAAAACAAAACCAAAAGATGCAAACATAAATACTAGATAAAGCACAGATTTTTTTTAAATAAACAGACGCATGCAGTAACATGTATATGTATGATGTACGAATGTGAAATCTGATGCATGTTGTTACATATTTCATAAGTTTGTACTTTGTAGGGAACACCGTTTCCTAAAATGACTTGGAAGAGGGAATTTGTAAGTAATGAATTCTTCAATTAAACATTGAATTGAGTTTCATGAAGAGAAAGAAATCAATTATGAAAAAAAACCTTTTTAAAATTCAGACAAAAAATGGCGGAAAGGTAACTCTAATGACCGACAGGAGGCCCAGAACAGTGGACGTTTATTACGCGAGGACTATAGACGGGAAAAGGTACAGCATATCAATAAACAATCAAGTATCAAATCTGAACTACAAATCCCAGCATCTAAAATACCGTTCATAGTCTTAAAACGAGTTCAAAGTTATGTTAATTAGTATTCTGCAATATACATGTAGTACGCACTGAAATGTTCTACAAAGACCACCTATAAGAAATGACACATCAAGTTTTATTACTTAACTTTCAAAAAAAAGTCTTAGAATTACAGGGTTAGACCAAGTAATTAAAATTGAATATAACATTGATAAATTTATCGCTTCTCCTATATTTTTTAAAATGACATTTAGTTTAGGAGTTAAAATTTAGTAAATTTGATTCCCCCTTTTAATTAAGGCGTGACTTCAGACTGCTGGTAGCCTCCTCTGACGATCCAAGAAAACCCTATCCCCACCCTGTTATTTGGTTCAACGACAGAGCACAAGAACTGGTGAGTTTATGATTACAAACACAAGCTCTTCCACCGTACGAAAATACACAACAATTGTTCATTAATTTGAAATCATTTGTCTTTATATCACTCTCTAATTTTGCAAAAAAAATGTCTGCACAGGTCTGTCCCTATGGTTATACCAAAGTTTTATACTGTTACTTATTATATACATGCATTTTCACAAACTTTCAAAGACTTATTGGGCTTTTAAATTTTCAAATATCATTATTCAAGCAATTAAAATATTTTGCTGCATGTTTATTTCAAGTTTATAAACATAGACATAAAAATTGTGAATTTTGTATTTAACTTTAAATCAAATACAAGGAGATATCGTTAAAAAGTTAATTTGCAATACATGCACTTTAGAAAACGTTGCCGCCGAAAGGTCTCAGACTTAGATGATTTTTTACCAATTTTCTTTATTTCATCTTGGTAACAAACGGCAAATTTCGTCTGCGCTTTGGTGACATTGATCATGCAGACAATACGATGCATGCAGACTTATTCCCTGAAATCGAGTGATAATATTCTCAGAGACAACTGCAGACTTTAAAATACAAAACCTGTAAAAGGCAAGAAACAAAACCAGAAAAGGCAAGGTTTTTTCAGGACGCAAAGAAAAGATACTCAAGATAAAGCAGAATTATTTAGTAGAAACAGTGGACAATGTTGCATGCCTTTAGGACCGTTGTGTGGTTAAGTTCTTCACTGCTGACATCAATGGATCTCCTCTGTGAAACCAATACAAGATCCGGGGAGATAAGCTGACAAGAGAAGTTTAATGAGGAAGGGATTGGCTTGACACTAAAATTAAGGAAATCCATTGTCTAGTAAAAAAAAACCGCCTATATTGTCCATCCCCTAGATCTAAACTTGGATATTCGATTTTTTTGGGTTCTTTTTTATTAGAAAGAAAGGAAAAACCCGTGTCAGCATGCACGTATATCTGCAACCGATGCACATAAAAGTATTGGAAATAATTTCAAAGCAAACACATATGAAAATCTAAATTTATTGTCAAAGAAAATAATAAATACCATCTCTCCTCGTTATACTAAGCAACTTTTACTGTTTATCTTTTGGGACAGTTCAGAATCGAGTTTAAAGTCTCCATCTTCAAAAGCTCAATGGATATTTATACAACTTAGAATGAGAATCTTTAAAAAATATATTTAAGGGTAATAAAACACATTTATTTTAAGGGGAAAATATATTTACTATACTTCAAATTCCAAAAACATTTTAAAGCAATGAATATATGAATAAACTTTGAGTAAAACGAAATAGCTCTGTGAAAGGATCAGCAAACTCATATAGAGTTACAAAAGTATGTCGATACCATCAGATTGAACTTCAGTTTTTTTACTAACCGAATAAGTATAAGACTGAGATGACAGCCGTATAATTTTTTAATAATGTTACATCGCACTAAATCAACTACATTATTACCTTCTTTCAGTTAGTCTTATCTATTTTATTTTATTTTAATTTTTGCTGATTGGCCAGGTCGATAAAAGTTGATTCCATGAGAGACATCCGGCTTTAGCTATTTGCGTGCACGTTAGGCGACGGACTCTAATGTCTCTTTTATATATTATTCAATGTGATTAAATCAAAGTTTTTTCCATAAAAAATCTTTGTTAATTATAGCCAAAAAAAAAAAAAAGGAAACTCCAACCTGTGCTCTCAAAAGATTTTAATTTAAGGGTTAATTCAATTAGCATGATAAACTATTAGTCTTATACAGAACAAATGTGAAGAAAACGAACGCCGATCCTTCTTGAAAGTAAATGCAAATTATAAACTAAGCACAAAAAAGAGGTGTCAACAGGTGCCATGGAGGAGTAAGCGTTTCTAAACGATTCGTCACACCCGTCCGTCGAATGCTTTTTGTCTAGCTGCAGAACTGTAGCTCTCTGCTTGAGAAAATTCGGACAGATCTATCCGCATTTTCTAAAGCAGAGAGCTACAGTTCTGCAGCTTCTTCTAATCATGATCAGGTAAACAGAGAAATCATTCGACAATTCAGTTTGGAAATTAAGGCCAAGCAATTTAAGTAAAAGACGTCGTTCAACATTAAGGAAGATTGTATTTACCAACAGAAACGTTGTATCAAACATATAAATTGCGAAATGTTGACTTTAACAAAATTTTTGATATCCTTGTATCTTTAACTTACTTGCATATAGCCTGCCTCGTTTTAGAAATTCGTACATAGATGTAAGATAGAATAAATGGGAATCTAAGTTAGTTAAACATTTTTATAAGTTAAAGAGTTCTGATTATAAAATAGACCAAGAAAATTCAGGAAAGGTCTCACCAAACAGGGTTCGTATTAAGACAATATCATTTTAACGATAGAATCTTCCATCTACACTTGAAATGATTTAAGTCCAAATAATATTCATTTGTGTATAATGGTAACGATTGGTGAAGAAAAATCTTAAATGATTGTTTCGACAGAGACTGTTATTTATGTCTCCTGTTCTGGCTTCATATAAATCCATCATGATGTTGCAGAATTTTGAGTAATTTAACTTTCTATGCGAAGTACAGTATAATAATTTACACTTGCCTATTATTTCCTTGAATACTTTAACAAAACTCATTTTCCTTGCAAGTTATCTGAATTTCAGAAAACCAGTACCTGTGAAAACTGAACTATCGGTTTTTCTATATAGCTTAGTAACATAAAATTTTTCCGTTTTACACAAATTTGTTGATTTCATTGAGTGCTGAAAATGGAATTTAATGCTTTCGAGACTCGAGAAAACCATTTTCAATATATTTACCTTTCATTTCCATGTAAAAATACAATGTCATTTTGCTACATGTATGATAAACTTTTCTTTGATTAATTTCAGGGTAACAACACTTTTGTAGCAGAATACGATAACCCGCCACAGGGCTGGCTGGCTTTCTTTATACAAGTAAGTTTACAGATGACAAAATTAACATCACTTTATTGCCCGAAAAATGTAAAATGAAACCATTTTGTTGATTTTTTTCCCTGCATAGGCATCGGAACCGGGGGGGGGGGGGGGG
>PRKT01000018.1:1004244-1034485 GCA_003671525.1 Saccostrea glomerata | reverse complement strand
CCCCCCCCCCCCCACTTTCAATTTGCTTCCGACGCCAATGCCCTGTCAGATGAAAGAAAATATATATACTTTAAAAAAAATTCCCTACTTTGTTTGGCTACGAAGTCATATTTAAATGTAAAACATCTTTCATCATTATTTTCTCGCAACGAAGTTTGGGGTGGGGGATTAAAGTAACATACCAGGTATTTAATGTGTGGAGGGTGGGTTAGTTTGTGTGTAACGGACGTAACCTAATTTGCATCGGGATCGATGTCGAAATCAGCTTTGATGTTTGCTCCACTTTGAGGTGCCCTTGTCAAAATTACATTACAACTATATTGTTCTTTACAGTTTATCATTACTTTGCAATAAAAGTGTTCATTTTTAGATAGGTCTTCAATTTTGCACACTTTCGGTAGCGGACTTAAAGAGGTCAAATGCTAATTACTTATACTGCTATGTGATAGAACATATAAAAGATAAATACCACTGATTTCTTTAAATATTAATATTTAACGAACCAAAGAGCCTTTTTTGTATTTAGATCAAATAAATCTAGAAAAATGCAGAAATACGGATCAAGTCACATTTTTCTTCTCCTCCTTGCAGAATCGTGGGCGTCGATACAGGATATTATATGCACCAGACAACAAATCACATTAACTTCTAAGATAATATAAATTGAGACAAAACCGATTTTCTAATTAAGTATGCACATTTGATTACATCATCATAGCTATGCTTCAGATAATTCACATTTTGGTATTAAATCCAAATATTTCACATTTACTATTTAAAGATCATAGATTTAATCTTGAAAGTTCAAGAAACAAGAATCGACTGAAATATTAAGAACAGTTAGAATATTAATCCTTCGATCTTTTCTTCTTCCATGTAGAAAAGAAACGCTTCGTCGGATACCCGTTGGTATCTAAGGATGAAAGAAACGTATTTAAGAGCAAATATTTTTTTAACTTGGTTTAATCCTGGAAATGAAAAATTCAGAGATTAAAATTAAATGTCACAAAGGAAACAATTAAATAAGTAGTTTATTATATATCCCATTCAAATATATGCATATAGATAATGCAAAGGACTTATCAGATATGTTAAGCATCAAATACGGGACGGAGTTCATGTTTTAAAAACGGATAAAAGAATGAAAAGTTTAAGAGCACAATGTCTGTGAAAAGATGCTTTGGGCAAAGACTATTAAGAAGGTAAAACTCCGTAAAATTGTAATTAAAAAAAAAAAGCGGAGAAAAAATTGATTTGTTAAAAAGGTCAAGTTCAAGGCAGGAAAGACTGCAAGTCAGAACTTATGAATGATCTTTTTTAGTATTCTAAATATAATGGCTAGACGAAGCTTACTTTTTATGTTCAATTTCAAGATCAAAAGAAGCTTTCAATACCACTTGAAAGGTTTAATATATCAATTTAAAGTACGACCTTTTGCGGTTCGTACGATGCTGGAAAACGTTATAATCTTTAATTTTAAAATGTCAAAGATGTTTTATAATACCTGGTATTTCCGTTGAATTTTCTTTAAAATGTACGTGATTCAAACCAACTACCAGGTATCAAAAACACATTGTCAGTACTAGTTGCATACAATTTTAAAGTATCCCTCCCAACAATAAACAAGTTTTAAAATTTAAAAACGACTTGATATTAAATAAAAACTTCATTGGGACATCCTTCAAAATTTATAAAAAGCCCCAGTCCTAAGAACTCTTCTTGAAAATAAGGAATGAAAATGGCTCTTATATTCAATCAAGGCAACACTTATTGGTTTATGTAATTCTGCTACAAGTGTATTGGATGTTCCACCCGATTTCAGTTTGTAGTCCCTCCAGAAGTAGACAGAAAGTGGTCAATAAATCAGTGTATCTATTGTTTTACCGCATGTAACTACTTCCTGTCTAGAGTTAAAAATAGATTTACCCAACTGAATCAAAAGGTCGTTCCTGGGTATAGTTGTTTGTTCCATTGCAGCTTTTAGTTATTTGGGTTTCTCCATGCATTAATTTGTGTTTTAAATTTATAATTTGATTGTTTTGCGTAATCAGTTTGAACTTCAGTTGTAAAATAACGTGTGAAGTATTAAAAATAATTAGGAATAAACTCTCGATTGCCCTTATGGTGGGAACCTTTAAACATATTTTTTGGAGTCGAGAAATTAAAGAAATCCCTGATATTTCGATTTAATGAATGTATTGTAAATTACTTTTTTTCTGTGTTTAATCAGGTTACATAAAAAAAATAGGAATGTTAATATATTGCTGGCATCATTATTTTCAAAAAGTTTAAACAAAATCTGTGAACTTCGATTCAGAATTCTTTTCATTGAATTTTATAAATTTTAACCCTGAACTGATTTTCTTTGCCTCAACTTATGTTTGTCTATTTTGGTAGTTTAAATTACCTTTTAGTCAACAAAAATATGTTAAATCATAAATATATAGTTTGAAATACAAACTTACATATTTATATATGTTAAATGTGGAAGCATACATACAAAAACTAAACGATATAGAAAACCGAAAATCTGCCGTCTGTGTAACCAGTAAAAATATATTGCACAGTTGTGTATTTGGGGATATTTTCAATTTATCGCAAGATATAAATTAACTTATCTCTAGCTATGAAAGTCATCTGTTGATGAATCTGAATGATTTTATGCTGCAAGCGATTCAAATAAGGATTAAAAAATGGAATTGAAATCAGTTATGGTATAAAATGGTCATAACTGCAAATGTTCCTTGAAAAAATCTTATAAAATCAAGCAAAAGAGATATTTTTGTGTTCATTAAAAATAGTATACTAGTAATTTAATATCAATTTGGAAAATGATAAGGAACTATTTTTATACAAACTAAAGATCCAAAAATAGTTTTCGCCACCAGAATTTTAGAAATCTGTTTTAGGATAATATCTGCACTGAGATAAATATTCACAGACAGAATTTTCATTCTATATAAGCTCATATTTTTTGGTTTGCATTTATAGGATCAATGAATGACATTTTTGTTCTCGTTTAATAGGTGAGTTTTGATGGTGTATCAGACGCGAGATTAGAATTCACGACAGAAGCACAAATTATCCCGGATACATTTCCGTTCCCAGAATGCCACGGTTCCGGATGTCGGGGCTCTCTCGTCTGATCTTCAGTCGACTTTCTTTTTTATTGCGTAGTCTAAGTAACATTTTCAGACTGGATTACCAAAACGTCTGATAAAGTAAATTGAATGAAATGTTCTCTCTGCATATGTCATTCGGCTGATCATTACTGATCTTTTCATTCTTTTAATATAATTTTGGTGATCTATATTGAAGATTGTGCGAAAACTATATGTCCTGCCCACACGATGGGTTTGCTTTTTATAAAACCTAACAGGCCATCGGGGATTGCAAAGACTAGAAGAAGTTTATATTAGAAAAGATTACCCGAAACGCCTAAGATATGTCGCCGAAGAGGTTTCTTATGCAAGTGAAATCAATAAAGAGTGTTGTTAAGACATAAGTCAATTATTGCTCAAAATGTTAGAATACATGAGTTTTAGATTTAGTCGTTCAACGAGACCTATTAAGTATGCCCAATTTTCATACGATAAAAGATGCATTATGGCTTTGCCGGAAGAAACTTTTTTTGCATTAAAATGACTTATAGGAACAGCAATTTAAATGATTATTTTAATATGACAATCTGGAAAGATTTTATGTATTCATTTTTTACGATATCATTTTTATTAAACCGTTTTTCATTCATTGGAAAATTCATTTTTCCAGGCACTTTAACTGAAATATTTACATCTATTTCAATTTAGGGCAAAATAAAGTTTTCTCCTCCATTCCCATATCAGAATAAATTAATGAAACTTTTTAAAAAGGTGGACAAGAAGTTCAAAATGGCTTCAGTGCCTGGGATGATTTCTTTAAATCTTCATCTATACGTGCTAAGACAGTTATAGATAAACGCAGAACACGATAAAGTATGTTACAAGTATGTGTGAAAAGCATTTAACATGACTTTTAGTCTTTACTCTTACACGTAATTGAAGAGCTTTTGGTCTGTCTGTCTGTCCATTTGACCGCAAACACCTTTAACTATCACTCTTTGAAGAACGTTGGTACCAGGACTTCATATTTAACATGCATATTCCTTGTGACAAGACTTTTCTTGAAATATTGTACTCTGGAGTTTGGTCTACTTAAGCAAAATTTCAACAAACATTTACCTTGGCCATTTATTTTGAACGGTTATTGATAAAGATTTTACATGTACATTCTTTGTGAAAAGACCTTTCTTCTGTAATAAAACATTTTTTTATCTTTTGACCTTGAAAATTGACAATTTAAGCTTATTTTCCTTAAAAACAAGATGTATTTGTTAATACCCCGTATGACAGCTTTTGATGATGGTAAAAAAATTCAAATGGAAAATGAATTTATATGTAAAATATGGAACCCCAAACAGTTACCATTCAAAAGTTTTGGCCAAGGTTAAAGTTTTCTAAATACATGTATTGATCTTACTCCATGATCAAGGTCAAATGGTCAAGTTTGTATCCAGGGGAAGGCCTGGTCATAAGAAGTACACATTTGAAATCTTTAAGCCATAGCACCAACTTACAGTATCAGAAGTTATGGCCAAGGCTTTTAAAAATATTCAGAAGTAGAACAAACTCCATGGTCAATGTCAAAATTGTAAGTATCCAAAAGAAGGCTTTGCAAGAATGAATAAAGATGTGAAATATAAAGGTCCTTGTATAAACTATTCAAAAATTATGTACAAGGTTAAAGATTTTCTTAAATAGTGATTCAAACTGGCGAAAAGGTCAAAGATATCATTGGAAAAGCCTTGTGCGAATCAATATTCATGAGAATGCCCTAGCAACAACAGTTTAAAATTCATGGACCATGTAAAAGTTTGGTTAATTCTTGTAAAAGTGGATCAAACGACAAGGTCAAGAGGTCAACCATGTTGGTACCAAAAGAAAGGCCTTATCAGGAAAAATGCACGTGTAAAAGATGAACTCCATATCTCCAAACAATCGAATGTTTTGGACAAGATTAAAGTTATTTAGACAAACATACAGACGGACAGTGCAAAACTATATACCACGAATCTTTGAATACGGGGGCACAAAAAATGTAATTTTGCCTATATTTGTTGAACGGTTTTAGCTAGGCTTTTCATATTTAAGGAATCACTGTCAAGTTGGTTCGGTATGCCAGGGCATCAATGACAGTTGGAAACGTGGGATAAATTGTTCCACTTTTCCAACTATCGTTGATATCCCTGGTATACCGATCAAACTAGACAGTGGTTATATATATTTCCATTTCATTGTGAAATAAATTGTAAATTTAGATTTCAAAAATGTTGTCCAATAGATTTGAATTACACGGGGCTTCCCATGTCTCTTTCAATAGTATCCCCACGGACGTCAGACACAACGACGGACGCACAAGATCTACATGCATATTCGGCCTTGGTAGATCCTGACCTTTGCTTGGCGAAATTTACATTCCGATGGAAATTGAATTATCAAGAAATCAACTTATCCAACTTTAACTACTAGTATAACCTGTGACAGGGGCTTTTGTTTGTCAGTATTTTTTACCTCCTGACTATGACCTTGAAGTTCGACCTTTGGCAAAAGTTTGTATACGGTTGTTGCTGTCACTTTTATATTTCACACATGCATCTTTTATTACAAGACATTTCCTTCCATACAAACAATTTTGATCTTATAAAGTTGACCTTCGACCTACCTAATTTTAAAAAATAACCCTTCTCCACATCTTTTGAACATTTGGAGTTAGGGTTTTCTTTTTTCCACTTTATTGCATTTTTCAAGACCCTTCTTTTGGTATCAATATTTTTACCTCATTTTAATTTACCTTGAAGTTTGTGTTAGTAATGAAGTCGTATCAGACTTTTAATGACATTTTGATAACAGAAAAATGTTAACATTGTTCTTTTCACCTTAAAATGTTACTATTTAAAGTGAGAACAAAGAATAAAATCGTTTCTTTTACATAACAATTACTAAGTTGTAAATTTTGTATTTACGTCCACCTAGTAAATTCAAAATTAACGGCATGATATCACTAGGTACTACTGGGCGAATCCTGTCATTGGGATGCTCCTCTGCATTTTTAAAATGCAGTCATTGTCTGCAGTTGCGCATTACTGTTTCCTTATTCCCATTCCACAAGGTTAAAACTGAATGAAGACCTTTGTCTCTATAGGATGCGTAAAAACAAACGTCTTTGAAGTTCTTCAGCATTACTTAATTAATTAAACGCCATAAATCAAATTGACAAATGGTGTTTCTGAATTAGTTAAAAAGGAAAAAAATGAACAGACCCATGGGAATAAATTTGAAACAATACAACATTAGGGAAAAAATGTATCAATTTTATTTATTGCTCATTTCTTGTTCGTAAGAATTACAAATTTGAATTTGTTTATTAATTTTCAATGTAGACATAGAAGGATCCTTTAATAGATTGCACAATGAAAAAAATCTCGGTATCCAGAAAACATTTTTATTACGGAGGTGGCGCTTATTCTTAATTTTCTAAAATAACTGGAGACCCACAGATCTATGTGCTGTCTCGTCGCTAAAATCATGGACGTGCATGTGATATTGTTTCATAAGAAGTTTAAAATTTATCAATTTAAACTTATCTATAAGTTTAAATGATAAGTTTTTAACTTTAAATGTAACAATATACTTATATTCTAAGTGTGTTTGATTAATTTGGTTTTGCCGAGCGTTGTAATGCAAGTGCCTCTTTCAATGAAGAGAGGTTTAGTCAACACTTTTGCGCTCGTGAAAGGAAAGAAGTAACAAGTACTAGGATCAAATTGCTGGATTCTAGGTCATAAAATCTAAGTGCAAAAAGTCTCTTCGAAGCCCTTTAGACTTTGATTAAATTGAATGATTTCATTTGGGGACTTTTTTTCCAATTTCATTTGCTCAACATATCAGATATCGTAACCTTAAACTCGAGAGATGAAAACAAATCTACCATTGAGAACAAATTTCTCTACGTCGAGAGGTAAAAAAAAATTTAACCACAAATTACGTCATTAAAAGCTTGAATGACAGTGCTGATAGGTCATATAATACTGCCCAGCTGTACACTACTACTATTGTACATCTCTATATTATGTAATTTCGATTCAAGCTGTTATAGATATATTTATTATTAAATTGATAATAATGGTTAGCTAACAATAGCAAAATTTATGAAAATTTACGAATAGAAAGTATAGCACATATATATATACACTCCAACATAATAGTAATTCTATTGTCCATCTGTGTATGCTAATAAGAACATTTTTTAGCATTTGTAAAATGTCATTAAAATCAAATGCATAAATCTGAATGACATTCTAGATTAAAAATGAACAATGTCCGGGTTCGTATTGATCCTTTCCCACGCCGAAAGATTTCGGAAGCGCCTTGCCAACTTCGTCGTTCTCTGATAATGATTTGCAAAGATCAGGAAGCGCGTCATCCCCCGGACGACTCGAGTGAGCGTTTTGATTCTGGCTTGTTCACGTCTTGGAAACGACCGTTTGACACACATCAAACACAACATCGTATGGTTTCTTTGTAGTATCTATTAAAGTGAGCTTTTTTCCTGTATGGGATTTTGACTCAAAACAGTTATCTTTTTCCAAAAACCAAAACTAGGTTTCCGACAAAAGTGATTTTCTAGACATTTTAGTAGCAAAAAGCAGGGATTAAGAAACAGTTACTTTTGTTTATAAGAAGAATTTTATTTGTTAGAAAAAGAAATAAAACTTCTACGTGTAAGTAGTTTCTTGCAGTGGTCTTAAATTCAACATTTAGATTTATCGATGGCGTCTCTCATCTCTAAACAATGTTCATTTTTATTTCCACGTTGATTCGATATATCCCTTTGATCTCTACAAAAAATACAATAGAGTCTGACAAGTCTGTTTCGTATTTGGATATTTTACTTGAAAAAGACCTAATGGTAATCTAACAACAGAAGTTTATGATGAGATGAACGTGTTCAATGCAACTTTTCCATCGAAAACTTCCCTCTTCTATGTACTTTGTAGTAATATACTATTATCACCTGCATATGGGATGTACGTCTCCCAGAAGATTCAATATGCAAGAACATGCTCTAAGTTCGCGCAATTTCTGAAACGAGGCAAGAAGCTGACAAATGCTGGTAAGTTTGATGCAAGGATATCAACAGTATCCTTGAAGGTCAATGTTTAGCTAATTCTATGGTCGATATAATGATCTTGTGAGCAAATACAATCTATCATTAAGCTGTTTTTGACTGACGTTTTCATACAAATTGTTAAGCCATTTTCCACATTGTCTGCATTTGTTTTTCGTTTACCCTATTATGACAAGGAGCACATAGCGGATGTAACAGGGGATGCTTACGTCCCTATGGCACCTGATCCTATATTTCTTTAGAGGTCTGTGTTTGCTCTGCTCCTGATTTGTATTACCGAGTATATCTATAGACTTTTGACCATGGTTACTGTTCGTTATCTCCATACCAGGTATTTCATGCAACGACACTGCAGCAAACAGTTAGCAAGTTTTATAATATCTAATACATTTCAACTCATAACCAAGCGGTGGCAATCATTGCAATGTTTACTTCATTGCTAGTACTCCCGAACACTAGTAACTACGTAAATCTTTTTAACGGAAAACGCGTGCTTGACTTTACGGTAGTGCGTTCTGTAAAATACATGTACAACCGTGGACATACTGACCAAGTCCATTTCGTTTAAGTATCTTAAACAAGTATAATCCAGAGTTTCGTGTTTAATGTCTAATCTTTGGTCTTCTACCTTAAAATTCCTAGATCGTTCCAACAAGTTTGAAAAACAACAGTGGATATTTTCCCGAGTTTGCAAGAAAGACCCAAGGAGGTCCGATTGCTAAAAAAAAAATAAAGCCCAAAAAATTTGAATTTCATGGTTCCAAAAATAATTTCAAAAATTATGCTTTTTTTTTCAAAGGTTCAAATCAAAAGGTCAACAATTTGATACCCAAAGAAAGATCTGTATACATAGAATACACGTGTAAAATATGAAAGCCTTATAGCTCAACTATTAACATTTTTCACAAGTAAGTTAACTTCCAAGGACAGGATCAAGAGATCAAATATGAAAACAACGGTCTTGCGCAAAAGAAAAACGGAGTACCGGTACACAAGTGAAATATGAAAGTCCCTGCACTAATCATTCCAAAGTTATAGGTAATTAAGATGATAGTTTTTGGAGACAAACGGACAGGACACAACTATTGCATTTAGTTGAAAGTAACTTTGAAAAAATCTATCCCTCGAAAACCATTGTAAACTTCTGCTAGACCGATTGACAGTGGTGATAAACTAGTATTTAATGTCATCTCAACTTACTACAATAGCTGACTCTAGATTTATATTATCTATTTGACATATGTAAACAAAAAAACACCTACAATTTTGGTATTTATTTTAAAAATTACTTTTTTCCCCAAAGATAAATGATACTTAAATAGTCAAATGATGCTATTGGATGAATTTTGTTATCCACGGTTCTGTATCAATTAGGCATTCTACTTAATTAATATTTATTTTTTAATACTGGGTTATATTTTTCTGGAAGTTTACAGCTGTAGTACGAGATCATCGTGGGTATGAAAAATGATAAAACATTTTAGGCAATGTATACACTTTCCCCCGCAAGGGAAATTGATAATTTTCATCAACGACTCTGTGACATTTGTTTATGAAGTGTTTCAATCCAGTGCTCTAAATCGATAAAAAAAAAAAGTATCCATATCTGAAATAAATCATATTTCATTACAGTAAAAAAAAAAAAAT
This sequence comes from Saccostrea glomerata, assembly GCA_003671525.1. NCBI lineage: Eukaryota > Metazoa > Mollusca > Bivalvia > Ostreida > Ostreidae > Saccostrea > Saccostrea glomerata. The sequence continues at coordinate 1,024,612 of PRKT01000018.1, read as the reverse complement.
AAAGCTCCATGGCACTGCAAAAAAGTGAAACGTCAAAATAATGTGGATCGATTAAACAAACTAGTATTTCGTGTTCACAGCTGGTGTTTGATTTGGTTTTTGTTTTTGTCAGCAATCAAATGGCTGTGTGTATGTAATATAAAGTAGCACGGTATGTTACATGAAATATGAAGATAACCAGCAGTAATCAAGCCCAAAAGTCCACTGTAACCGAAAAAACAAGTAGCAGAGCAAAAACCATCAGAGGCGGGATCAGAGGCCTTGAAGGAGAAAGAATCCTCCACCGATCGCTCACCCGCCAAAGTGCTCCTTGTCATAATCGAGAAAGCAAAAATCAGTTGGCTATGTGAAAAAAGAGACCTAACAATTTGTGTGAAAAATGTCAACCAACATTCAATTTAACGATAGACTGTATTTGCTGACAAGTTCATTGCATCAATCATAGATTTTCCGAGATTTTAACTTGAAACGAGACGGTTCCCATCTTTGTACCGGGGACTTGTTTGTCAATAGCTTGCATAGTTTTAAAAACTGTTCATATACGTACAGCATATTCTTGCATATGGAATCAACTTGGAGATATAAATTACATTTACACATGATACACGTATATTGCTTCATAAATTAAGATAATTTGACGATAGAAAAGTTGAAGTCATCACGTTTATCATAAAGTTTTGTTGCTATTTAGCCATTAATGTTTTTTTCTAGTAAAGTACTAGTATCAAAATGTTGAACAGATCGATGTGTTACAGTGGCGTCTTTTATTTCAAGCTCAAAAATATCAGATCAACGTAGGAATGAAAATGAATATTGTAACGTATTATGTCAGATGATATGTTTAATTGTAATGTTGTATTACTTTTTGAGGTATTATTTCTCCTGGTTTCGTAGCTGGCTGATTTGTGTTTTTTGCTCCATTGGTGTCTTTTTGTTCCTGATATTGGCGACGTGCTTGCACAGAACTTGTATTCTATTTTTTATTTGTTGATAAAGATGATATAAGTTCTAGTAAATTTATGTCAAGTGTTGTTCTTGCTGGTGTATTGATGTTGATAGTGAGTTGGTTATAGCGGTGCTCTGGGAAGTTGGTTCTAATGATTTTCTTTTGGTGATTACATTATTAGTTGGAGTGTTGTCGATATGGTTATGTTTGTGCTAATGAAGTTGTTGGTTGTTGTAGTTGTTTTATGTTAGTTGTGATAATTCTGTTGGTAGTTTTGTTTGACTTCTCACTCATATAGAGACGTCACCACTTGCCGGTGGAGAGCTGCATTTTGTCCTAGACTTGTCACTCTGGGCCATCGAGCAGGGAGGGGTCTTTTTCATGCAGTGCCTACTGCGACACGGGACCTCGGTATATACAGGCTCATCTTATGAGCCTGTCTCCATGTCCCACGAAGGGAATCGAACTCGCGACTTACGTGTTCTTATAAGTAGAGGTAATATGGTGGTAGTTGCTTTATGTCAGTAGTGATTGAGCTGTTGATGACTATATTGTCATTAATTGAATGTTTAATGTTATTGTAAGTCATAAAGGCAGATGATGATCTGATACAGTATTAAATGGTAGCAGATACATGTATACATTTTTTAAAGTACTTATTTCTTTAACTGCTTTTAATTATTCTTTTGTCATTAAAAGTAGAGGGCAACTGTGTAGAATATATTTAACCTTAATTCCTTCGATGGTTTGTCCAAAGCATGATATTGTCAGTATCATTTGGAATCAACGATGCTGAATGTCATGTTGGAGCATAAACGTAGACTTGGCCTTTCAGTCTTACATCAAAGATATTATGATGTTATTGAGATATCAATTGGCTTTAAGGTTGCAATGAATAAAAATGTATTTGAACGTATAATATGCGTCTTTTACTCCAACATGCGTCATTATAGTGAAAACATTCTGCATTTTACTCTCTCTCTCTCTCTTAAACTTCTAATAATATTAATAAGGAGCCAATCGGAAAAAAATACGTACGAGATTATGATATAATGAGATTCATTAGAATTTTTGTCTTGATTTTACGCATTTTCACTTAAGGTAAAAAGGTTGTATTTAAGATCAAGGCAATCGTTAAAGGTAAAGGCCAAATCTCGAATTCAAAACTTACTGAGTACTTACGACTGACACCAAAATATTTTCGGATGTTTTTATAATCAACTTAAGTTTTTTGGTCTTAGTCGTACGTAATTTTTTTTTAACAAAGATGCCAGACTATGAAAAGAAGAACATTTTGTGGCGATATAATTATGCATTAGATGCACCTGATCGAATTCAAAATCGTACGCAAATCATTGTACATGGGAGTACAGTAAAGAAATTGTGGAACAGCTGCATGTACCAAACACTGATCAATGTTTCTAGTACATCTAAAACTATGAAAAGCATTTATTATCAAGAGGAAGTTTAATATTTATAAATCTTGACCAAAAAACCAAACAAACAAAAACATTTGTTGCCATAGAAAAATATTTTATTATTTATTTTCACAATTTTGATACAAAGAAATAAGATAATACAATATCATATTTTTTATTTCAAAATAAGATACAATAATATAATAGTTCCTATCATAAATAAACTACTTTTAAAAGTTTTAATGTTAAAAACAATAATAGACTTTCGTAATGATAACAATGTTTTTATCAAAGTCAAAAAATATTAGGAGCAAAAAAAATGATATTGTTCCCATAAATCAACAATGTCATGGAGTATAGTTCAGAACTTGAGACAAAACTTTTTTTTAAATTTTAAAACCTGAACACTTCCCAGTTGAAAGCTGATCATGCTTTTAAGGTTGATATCTGCAAAACTTAAAACTTCATTATTGCAATTCTCATAAAACAAAATAATGCAAGAGGGAAATGCAAGCTGAACATGTACAAAGCAAAAGCATGTATGCATAAACAAATAAAATACACAGTATAACCATTCCGGAGTGAGGAAGCACGTTAAATCATGTCATTCGGTAAGGATGTATCCACTGGAGTATGTGAAGACTGAATGTATTTTTGCATGCACTTTCTTGACGTAGCTTTTTCCTGCGCCTTGAAGAAAATGATTTCCCATGTGCACTTTTGCACTTCCTGGAAGTTGCTTCAATGATGCTTTGACATTAGTATGGGGGTGACCGTTATAAAAAAAATCCCAAGATGCAGATGCCATGTTTAAACTATTTCTATTCATAATATAACATTGTATCATCAGAAAGGAATTCTTAGGATCATTTCTTAAAAAAAAACAATTTTTATCGATTTTTTTCATCATAATTTTCTTACAAAAATTAAATAGGTTTTATCAAAATGATCAGGTAGAAAAAATAAAGATATTCATGATAATGCTGAACTCTCATTCAAAAAAAATTATTTAAAACAACTAGTTCACAACCGTCTCGACTGAAATACCGTAATATTTGCCCTTAATCACTCGTTTGATGTCTTTATAATAATACCATTCTTATTTAGTCTTATTATTCATTTGATCACGTGTTTGTAATGGCGTACGATTTTATGAAATAAAACAATGGTTGATTTCAAACATTAAACGAGTTAGGCCAAAAAAAAAATACTCATTATCATCTATTATTTTACGAAGGAAAAATATCTAGACTTCAAAGGAAAGGAATGGGGCTTAAAGAATCGCTTAAAGATTACAGAAAAGTTTGGTATAAATTACACGCTCGCATTCAGTGAGTGAAACGAGGGGGATATTTTCTGTTTGCATTAGTTTACTATAATCAGTGTAACGTATTCGTGTAATACAATGCAGACACCCGCTACACGTATATCCCACAAAATTTCCTCCACTTAAAACATCATAAATATTTTGTTTTCTATGAGATTGGAATAACTTAAATTGTAGATAATTCAAAAACTCGCATTAAAAAACTGATTTTGTTTCTGTAAAATGATAAACAACTTTGCCAATCTGTTCCTATCTAAACTTGTTATAAACTACAAAGAGCAGAAAATTATCCAATGACAAAAGAAACTGCTCTCTAAGACTACAGGGTAATACTTACATTTAAATGCATTTTCTATTTTCAAAGAATGTATGTAAAGAATGGGGTTGTACATGTAATGAATTCAAGAGAAAAAAACAAAGGCACAAAACAATGAACCATTTATGGAGATGAAAAAGGGTGAATACGTATACCATGAGTGGTATCAACAAATGACACATGAGTGATTATTATATATGTAGATATATTGTACATTTAGCAAAAATAAATATGGCTATGAGTGTATTGTTATGAATATGTACACATACATGTATATAGATATATATCTTATATCTGACCAGTATTTACATACATCATAAAAAATAAGATCATCTAAAAGGAGTGAAATAAATTATCTGCCAAAATTAATGGACCTCTTCCTAACCTTCACCACAATATTTAGTGAGAAAACAAAAAGGAAGCCATAAGGGCAATGGGGTTGTCATCGTCTATGCCAAAGGTTCATTTATACCAAAGAACACAAAAATCAACCGGACCCATTAAGGTTCCAGAGAATATATTTTTTGTTTTACCGTTCCCAAACAGGGTTAGTTCTGGCAGGGTTGTACTGCAGCAGCAAATGTTGCCTTCATTTGAATCCCAAGAAACAGCTAGAAAGCAAGCCCACGCCCCAAGATAATAGAATCTTAAGTGGCCAATACCCAATGAAGGTTACCTGTAGATATCGGTAGTAAGAGTGATATTTGTCACCAGAGGCTGATATATTATCAGTAGAAGACACAGAGGAGGTTTACCTTTGTAGGCAGCTATTATTAAGAAGGGGAAAACACGTGGGCAATACCCCTAATTACAAGAAGGAACGTTGTTTCCTACACTAACGTAAAATGAATGAAAATGCCCTGCTGAGAATCAATATCATATCGACAAGCCATTCCCCATTATTGAGAAAAGAATGTGATTATTACTTTAACATTTAATTATGCTGCTGAAATCAATGAAAATGTGATGATCTTATAAACAGGATAGAAATCAGGTGTGTTAAAACCCAAAGAATCTGGTTCCAAAAGAAATACATAATGGCCTATGCCTACCATAAAGCAAAAATCTTATTAAATCTTTTAAAAAACAGAAAATTAGGATCTGAATAAAAAAAACGAAGCAAAAATAGTATAGCTTGATGAAGAAGTTACTGTAGCGTTCTTTAAGAGCAATTGACCCTCTTTAGGTTTATTTGGAGTAAGATGTATTTGTCCAAAAAATAAGGTGAAAAAACCCTGATGGCAAACGGTAAAATGTGGCATAAGATGTATCGAGTAGCACCAGGACTTAGCCACGCGTGTGAAGCAGAAAGGATAAAACAGGTGATAGGGACCCCTCTTATTATCGTGAGAGTGTACCTTGGCAGAGTCGTGACCCACATGTCCCCAGATTAGAAGATATTTACACGTTTAAATACATACAAATTTGTACAAGCGTGTCATAACAATAAACTGTCTTAATACAGAACTTAATACAGAACTTCATTTTACACGTGAAGATATTTATAAATTACTTTTTGACATGCCCTCAGGTAGAAGTATTTGCAGCTGGTTCCATCATAGTTTTGAGTATTTCAGTTGCGCTGTCCAGAAATTAAAGAACAACATATGATTATTTCTTGTCCTCTATGTGTTTCCGAGATTCTCTTTTGTACACATTTAAAGTTTAACTTCATGTCAGGGTTCGTGATGGAAGTTGTAAATGATGGGGGGTTTTGGCCATGGAAACTAGCATGCTATTAGAATATCAATGGATTCATTTTCCTATTGGTTGATGGAATTAGAATCCGGAAACTAGACGCCACATTTCTCAAGCAAATAATTTACAAAAAATACAGCAGAAGATCCACGTGCCCGGAATATAGCGTGACAGAATAAACGCCGCGAACACAAGATGGAATTCATTAATGAGCTCAGAATGATAATGTCGAATATCCTCATTTTGTAGCAATCCAAAATCCACGAACTTATACAAAACATTGACATTAGCACGGTCGTCTGTCGGTGATTTATGGAGATGAAATCCTTTTCATGAGATATTCCGAGCATCACTGTTGTATAAGGAAGAATTCTCATTCGTGTCTTCTATATCCACGCTGTCTACCGTTTCCACACTCAGAATGCTTTCAGTCTCTTCCTCTTCATTTGTTTTTGAGGAGCTATCAAAGCTGTAAGGAGTCTTTTCGCCACGCATTTCACATATCACATTTGTCAAGGCTTTGATGTAGTTCTTGGCTAAGGTTAAGGTTTCAATCTTGGAGAGTTTTCTGTCCAATTTGATGTGGGGTATCACCTCTCTCAGGTCACCAAAAGCGTCATTCAAGGAGTGCATTCTCTGTCTTTCACGTTCATTGCTTTCGAGGCGACGTAGATTTCGTTCTCGAGCGTTGGAAGCCTTTCGACGTTTTGATGACTTTTTAGGGCTTTTCATTTTTCTCTGTTCTCCATCATCTGTCATGTCTGTTGTAGAGCTTGTTCCCGAATCTGAGGGCGATGCTGGCCCTTCACGCCGGGCTCTTTTTCTGATTTGATAGTCTGTAGCCCTCAGCCCGGGCAAATCCCAGAATCCTTCAGCAGTCGTCTGCTCGCTGTCTTCAACCATGTCGTCTTCAAGCCTGGCACTCATGGCGTGGTGTTTGCCTCGCATCACCTGCAAGGAAAGAGAAAAGTTGAAAAGTTACCAGGAAACTCTGTCATTTTTCTTTCGTCATTAAATTACAAACTTTAAACCAAGATCATTTAATTTGTGATTTACCTATAACCTGCACTTCAAAAAAGGTTAATCGCACAGGTAAATTATCATAATTTCGATATTTTTAAAAGAGAGACCTCTGACGTAACTAAGGTGGAAGGGCGATCATTTCGTTTCCGTGTCGTGCTGACGTTGGAATAATTAATTGTACACTGTCACTATATTTACAAACTTTTTAAATAAAAGTTTACAAGAACTGTATCCTCGTGTTTGAAGACTCTTCTATCAAGTGCATGTCTTCGAAAGTTTATATTTAGTTTGGGCTATTGATTGACAGAACAAAACCTTCGTCATGCATAGACTTTCTCACGACAGAGAGATAATGCCTTGATTTCAGTCCACGGTTTACTTTCATAGCCATTTAAACATTCAATACAAATTGTAACAAAATTTTATAACTACATTTGTTTTTCTTTGCACAATACATCAGATTTCCGTGTTTTGACTGGCGGATCAGAATCAAGACGTACACTGATCTAAATTTAAACCTCATTGAACGCCCCCACAAAATACAGATAATTTTCTCTCATTTACCCCAATTAATCGATCCACGAGGACTAGTGTATTTAAATTGTTGCTTTGTGAACCTCGCTGCTTCTTTGAATGAATTTGATTTCAGCATGAAATGTCAAAGATCGAGCAGAAGATGACTTTTATTGCCGTGCTTCTCTCCAAAAGGTCACCATGCAGATAATCATGAAGTCTCTCATAATTCTTTCTTTCCTTTTTTGGCATCATAATTCACTTAGTGATCAAAAGGACATGCATACATTCTAGGTAAGGTGGATTTTGGGATAAAATTACTGACATTCTTTTCCAAGAAGTAGACAAATTCAGTATACATGGTCGGTGTAACGCAGGACAGGGACGAAGAACTAGCGAAATCAGAATAAAGGCCGTAAAATCTGACAATGTGTCCCATTCATTTCAAATGACATTTTATTATCAAACAACGGTGTATTACTAGCGGCAAACGATCAATCAAAAAATTGCTCTGCAATAATGAATTATTGGGAGTACTTCGTTTTGGTTCTTTTGGGACAAGTCCCTGGTATAGTTGTTAAATTAAATGAGTAATTAAAAAAATATTGATTTTTTTAACCAGTTAAAACATTTGTCTGCGGTCTTTTGATGCCTGAGTCATTAAGGACAGTATGACTATTATATTTTTTGTAAATATGTCATGTTCACCGGTAATCATCCACGGGGATAGATGTAAGACCGAATGTGATTTTTGTTCAATTTCCGCCTGCTCTGTCATTTTAGTTTGCTATACTGATATTTGACTATCTCTTTTGAATATTTCTGAGAAAAAGTCTTAAGAGTCACTGTAAATGTTTAAAGTAGTTGCAGACAGGGTAAGGGGACATAACCGGTAATTTACTCGGATGTGCTTATTCCTATAAAGAAGAACCTTACAACAGGGAAGTTGCCTGGATTCCGAGGAATGCTGCAGCTTTGAGTACAGAGAGGGATTCCAACGGAGATAAAACAACAGTCCATATCAGTGACCCTTAACTTCCTATACACCGCCTCTCTCTCTCTCTCTCTCTCTCTCTCTCTCATATGACAAATGGTAGTACAGTAAATCAGAAGCTGACAAACCCTTATCTATGTGACATATAGCGTGTAGTTGCGGAGGTTATAAATTATCAAATAATGCATCAATCTGTAACATTTTTTATTTAAAAAGCGACGTTTCCTTAACGCTTCAAACTATTAACATTTCCCTGAAACAAAAAAAACCTCTCAGATCCGGCAACCGTGTTTATTTGAATCGATTGTCCTTTCCCTATATGTGACGAGTTTGTAAGGCATTTTTCTTTTCGTAGAACGGCTAAGAAAACCTTGAATTTGTTCTGTCACTAAAACTGACAGAAACTAACGAGGGCTAGTTTTTGTCACCAAGTTAATTGTGAGCGAGGGGATCGATAAGCCATTGTCACATTTCCAGAGACCCTGCATAAGCCAGCCATTACGAGGAGGAGGATCGTTTTCCCCATTTTACAACGCCGCATCAGGGGTTTATTTCTGTTAAATATTCATTTTATAGTACAGTCAATTTTTATTGATGCACTTGCTCTTCTGAGTTACATTTCAGCTGCCTGGTAAATCAATTGTGGACACATTTTTCTCTGATATATGAAACAAATGTACTTTACATTTGGAAAACTGAGAAAATCGATGCTTTTTTTTAAAAAAAAAAAATGCGATTTCCATTAAATTTTATAATGCAAGTAACACGATATACTATTTATTTTTGAAAGATAATCCCACGAAAATAAATAAAACATCAATAACTGAGTGGGAGCCCTTAAAATTATAGGACTGACAATATCTTAAATATCTGTCAAAATGACGACCAATAGCTATAAAACACCCACAGAAAGTAAAACGTGGAGCACCATCAGCAAAATAATACATATATCTGAATGAAAACATCTGAATTTACCTATATCATGGTCCTATCTCTTTAGTTGACTGCCAGCACAATACATGAACTTGTATTGGAGTGTAACTTCGTGTGTAATGTTATCGGGATGAACACCAAAGTTCTTATCTCAGCGAATTAAACCTAATTTTCAAAACCCTGGCGTTTTACTGTTTTTAATTTGAAGATTAAGACTAAAAGGCATTTTCACGGTAGCGTCTTTTGCAGAGTTTCAAAGTTCTGAAGGCCACTTTGAATTTCATTTCGTCAATTGTTTCTCTGAATGCTGAACAAGAAGCTTGAGTGTTTGAAAAATAATAAGGCTTCTTGACATTTGAACGATGTAATGTTAAATAATATCAGAAGAATAAAGTGTCAAATAAATAAATAATAATCTGGAAGATCGCAAGAGAGATGTATACCACACTAACAACAATTATGACATTGTAACTGTATTAACAATATAAAGGTAAATATCATACACCTCTCTCTCTCTCTCTCTCTGTGGTGATACTTACTAGCTAGTGTTATAGTAGAAGTAATGTCCAGTTTATTTGAAGATAATCCTTTTATGCACCACCAAAGCTCGGCTTCCTGGTAAAATCATGCGGCTGCCTAGAGGAAACAATTGTCCGTTTTTGGAATAGTCCTTTCACTCTACTAATGTCAACTGCTTGTTCTAGGGCTGTCGTCTGCTGCGTAAAGGGAATTAATATCCTGATGATAACATACACATAATACGAGGAGTTTGTAGTAATTATCAATCGATCCAAAGTAGCCAATGAAAATATGACGTTGTCTCGCCCAGGCTTAGGAATACTATAACGTGAAGGGAGTGGGTGACTGGGTAAGGCTGTTAACTGCAGTACTCGTTTGATTCTGGTTAGGCCCCCTGGGTATAACGTAACGCGCCGAGCAGAAAATCTGTAAAATATTGAAAAAAAAAAAATAATAAATGACCATGTTCTGAGGATATGTTTCTGACGATAATTGCTTAATCGCTGATTATCTTCAGAAACTTTTTTTTAACCTTTAGCCATTAAATCAGAAATTATAAACGGTAATTATATATGCTAATAACCTACGTTGATCTCGATTGAAAAAGTGAAAACTGCTGTTTTAAGTAGCCTGTATATTTTATTTGATGCATTTGATCGATTTGCTTCAATGGGGCGGTATAAAATCTGCGCTTCGTTTGCATAAAAGTGAAATCCTATTTTATTGTCAGTGATCAATAGAATACTAAGTATATTCACCTGGATACACATTTCATTGAAGCAATTACAAAGGTACTCCAACTGTCATTTTACGGCAAGTGTAATTAGTTCGCCTGAATGAAAACTTAAAATTATAGGGTTTTTTCTATCAAAAGTACAATTAATTCTATACCCCGAGTTTTTTTTATCATTACTCGATAGATGAAATGCTAGTATATGAGAATAAAATAAAACAGTCGTAAATCTCTGATTATAGCACGATTTATTAAATGAATGGTCATCAATCCATTTATGATAATTTACTGCGTAAATATCTATAACCACACACGCAGTATTAGTACATTTTAAAATCTCGAAATATGGTGTATAAATGAGGCTATATGTCACTTTCATCTGCTCCCTGATTGTACGATGAAACTTGATGGAAAGTCGTTTGGGTCCAATTATACCGCTGGGTACGAACGCGACGCCAGCTGCTATCGACGTACAGAGTGGAAACATCTATTACTGTATTTCATTGTTACTTTGACAAATTTATATTCAAGAATGGACCCCATGTGTCGAATTTCCGAATGAAATAAAATTACTATATTTGGGAGTTATAAGACTATATATGATGTTTAGTAAGGGCATGTCATTGATATTTACCCAGTTTATACAACATCCACCTGAATTTTATCACCTGTTGATTTTCCAACTAAAATTGCTACCTAAGCAAACTGTATAGTGTTGTATTATTATAATATAAGGTGTTTTATTGATCACTTCTCTCTATAACAACCCCGAACTTGGCGAGTTGTATATTTTAACGATAATTCAATACATATTCATTAATGTACATCTCTTAATACTTCGTGCTTACGTTGGATTATTACCTTACGATCTAAAGTTTCAGAAACCCTTCACAAGGACCCCATTATTTATAAGTACATTGCCTTAGAAACAAATTAAGCAGATCAAAAGGCGATAAAGAGAGGATTATACCCTCGAAAATTGATATTGCTGTTGGAGTCGAATAGTGGCCGCGGGTATAAACTGCAGAACGGACAATTGATGATAAATGTATTGGTGGCCTAAAGCATGGACGACAGGTGTGAACATCTAAGTAATTTTGTTTCTATGCTGTGACACGAGTGAAGTAGACCATTAGATATTGATAATTTTATATAATTTGTCCAGACTCTTGACATTTGCTCTGATTTGTTCCTCTTTGGCCTTGAACCTTAAATTTGGAGAAATTATAGGCTCCAATTTCAAGCTAAATGTCCGTGGTTTAGTTCCAAGAAAACAGAGCCAGTTTACATAGACCTGATATTAAAATACCTCATCTATCACATAGCTGAAATCCATTTTTCTCCTTTTTTATGAATGGACGTATTTAGCTTTCAGTTGGTTGAGCAGGGCTACACGTGGCAACTATTTCTACTGAAGTCGCGGCTCTCGACGAAGGAAGGAAATAGTGAGCTGATAGTTATCAAACCCCTTAATAACCCTGAGATTTATTTGTGTAATTGTATACAGATTACTAAATTTGGATGATTGCTTGTACTCATTATTTCGTGGTTCGGTGTCCTTGCAATAAGAGCGAATTTTATCTGATTTGCAGCCAAAGTCTCAAGGTCACTCCCCATTATAAATGGTAAATAAAAGTACATAATTTCTTTTACCCATGCGCAACATAAAAAAATATTTATAGAAAGTGTACATCTACATGTACCTGTATATACAGTATATACAATCTAGTGTAAAATGAAGAGAACTTGACCTAAATCCTTCAAATAGCCAGTTCATCAGACTGATTTTAATTTAATTTATTCCAAACGAAATGGTAAAACTATGGAATATTGTTCCAATTATCACATAAGAAGAAAAAATATATGTTTAGAACCCGGAACCTACAAAATGGGATGTTAATGTATCTTGTCATGCGAATATATCCTTTGGGGTAAAAATTACCAGGTATATCCGTTATACACGTAACATATTTTGATGTAAATAAAAATGTCAACAAAACAGCGAAATGTGTTATTACTTCATTTAAATTAAGCGGATAGATGACGACGTCAAAATAAACTTCTGTATTTTTTCCTTATCATTAGCTATGACCCGGATATTCAAATATCGCAATTCATACATTAAATTAATTAATTTTTCTTTCATTACAGGTGAACACATAGATATTATGTTTTGTATAAAAAGTTGCTCGCGAAGTTTACAATTACGATAAATAAACGCAACTGCTCGCGAAGTTTACAACTATTACATAAAAAACCCAGTAAATAAATGGAAAAGTCTTATATTTTGCCACCGTTCTAAATAGGCATTCCGAACTGCATTGACAAGCCGGTATTCTTTACAAGGTAGATTTGCTCAGAACAACAATAATGTTTTTCAACATAAACAGTGAGTCCCCTAAAGACACACATTAATCAAACGGACACCTTACTTTCTCTTTTTGTCTAACATCAGATTATTCGGGCCTGATTGATCACGTGAGATTTGTTCCCATATACCCCATCAGATGGACAGGAAATTAGACATCCCAAAACTATAGCATTTTTAAATAAATATGTTCAAAGCATTCTGAATCAGAGAAAATAATTACAAACCAATTGGACATATGATTTTTAAAAATTCGAAAAATGGCAAAACACATATTCGATGATTGTTGCATCATGACCTATAATCATTAAGATGAGAAAACATTTTCACTCGTGTAAAAGTATATAAGAAGAATCTAGCCTATTATCCCCCTCCCTTTCCCTTAAAAAACCCTCAATTGTGTCAATTCTTTTGACTTCACGAGTTGGAACACGAAACTAAGCTGTAGGCTGTGAAAACACAATAAAGATTATTAACGATTATTGAAACTAGAAGCAGTCGTGGGAGAATGGATAGGACTGAAAAATAGACTTCGTTAATTTATCTCAAATTTTTGTCATCGTAAATATCAAAAAGCCACAGTTTTGTAAACAAAAATATAAAAAAGATTATATCTTTGACAAAAAATAAAGGACTTCTGCGTTTCAGTTACAAACAGTGTATCTTATGGACCTATTCTTTTAAGAGACGTGGACAGGTTTTCGATGTAGGCTTTAGCCCTCTTAAGAGGGATGGGTGATTGTGGCCATTTTAGACCAATTTGATCTCCACTATAAGAAGAGCTCCATATAAGATTTACAAATTTGACCAAATTTGAAAACTCAATTCTATGAAGTTTTTCTTTCCAAAATGATAGTTGACAGCTTTGAATACCATATCTTTAAAAAAAAGGTTGTATCTGATGCTTAATCCCTCCCCCTCCCAGCCTCCTTAAGAGAATAGCTGGACCTCGTAATGAGAGCCAGTAAAGACGATTCGATTTGATTTCAATATACAGTATAGTTGTAGTCTCAACATAAACGAATGAAGATTGATAAAGTATATATAATCATTTTTGTTCAATATAGATCTTGGTAACAAATAAGATAATATATTAACTATATTTTTGAAATACTAGTAAGCTTGCGATAGGTAGTGTGTCGTCAAAGTCGTATGAATACTACACGTTCATTTTGTGTCGGTAACGTGCTCAGCATTTCTGAAAGCCGTGTTTTGCTCAGTAGACGGAAAAATTATGCAAATCTAGCGTTATTATTTCAAAATACGATCAGTGATAAGGGGGAAACAAATGTCAGTTTCTGATTAATTGACATAAAAATAGGTCTGTCCTTCTCTTTTTTTAAGGAGACTGTAAATTACCAAACAACCATGAATCGCTTTCTGCGGCCAAGTGATTTTTTTTTAATCTGTTCAGGAAATTAACTAATTAATTATCATTTAAATGAAGAAAAAAATTAATTGACATTTTGAAAAAGCAATTTTAATTACGAATTAGAATTCGTGGAATCTGCAACGACGTTGATAACGAAATCATAAGTCATTATTAACCGCATATGCTGATACCATTTTGTCTTAATTGTCTCTGGCTCCCGTGAGAGATTCGATGAGAAGATAGCACGTCCTGCAATTTGCGGTAACCCATCAGTAATGTACACAGATACACCGATGTTCGAGATTTTCATGACATTTCCCCCGTAATTTGAAAACTATACACACGAAACCAAAAAACGTCATCAAACGAGTTATCTCATAGGTGTGCCATTGAACATCACGCCGTTCTAATACAATATCGCAAAAACTACACGAGGACAAATAATCCCCATCGAATTATTATGTTTGTAACTACAGGTTCAATTAATCGCTTAAAACAGGCCATCAACAGTTTCTGTTTTCAAGTCTTTAATCAATGGACCTATCAAATGTTCCCCGGGGCACGAACAGCCTCAATTGGCCTGAAGTATGCATTAACTCGCCATAATGCTCAATCAATTCATTTATCCCACTAACTTGCTAAATACTTGAGCCGGTATGTGCTCAGCTGTTTGCTGTGAACCATTTGTTCGGGCGCATATGTCGCAGGCCGCAACAAGTGAGCCATCAAAATGACTTGAAATGGCAGAAATTTTAACCTAAACAGGACACGCACAATGTGTAATAGATTTCACAAATAAAAATAGCGAAATAATTCTCTAGAGTGGCAAGGGATCAATAATGACTCCATATTTAGACGTTTTGAAACATCATCCATAAGGAGTGTTCCAAACGTCATATCCTTAGTCGCCTCTGAGGGCGACCTCGGAATCCTACAAGAATATAACGGTCCAAATCATTATATCGGGTAAACAAAAAGATTCTTATAAAACGAGAACGGGATAACCCCGGTTTGCAAGATTTTCCAATAATACAAATGAACAAAATCAACTCTTGTCTGGAAGTTGCTGCGACTGAAACAATGTTGTCTGACAAAACGTAGGGAATATGTGTCAATCATACCCACGCTTTTCGTACAAATTGGAAAAGTTCTAAATAGAATTTTAAAATGAAATTTCAAGTCTTTGATTAATAATAGATTTAATAAATAAAGATCTGACATGCATGAAGAGGACTTTTAGGGAGATAGATTAAGTGATCTTAAACAGATCTAAAATTTAACTACTTAGCATGCACTTTATCTATCAAAACTTGTCAATTAGATCCTCAATCCGTTTCAATTTGATAATCATACTAATGTATAAAAGAATATATGCGTTATCTGATACTCTTTAAATAAAAATGAATAAAAAACTTTTATGTCACAAAAAATGACGATTTAGTAGGATAAAATTTCCGATTAGGATAGAATTTCCGATGTTCTGATATATTACAACTACTAGAAAATTATATGAAAAACGGGATGATTTCAGCTTTTCCATCGTCAGTTTTCCTTACACATGCAGTACTGCGCTATCACCTGCATATAATGGTCTCCCTACGTATTCTATGATGAAGAGCATGCTCCGGATACAATTAGTTTTGGGACCGAGGCAGGCAACTGACAGATAAGTTGAAGTAACATGGATTTCAGCTACCTCGTTTAAAGTCAGCATGTCTTAAGTTGGATATAGTCGCCATAATGACCTTGTAAGGAAATGGAACCAAACATTGGACCATATTTTAACCTGTATCTCTCATACCAATTATTAGACATTTGATTCCACAATTCTACAACGAATGTTCCCCAATATAACCCAACTTGCTGCAATTGTCTGATGTCAAGCAATAACAAGAAAATGAATATTTTAGATATTATACAAACATTCAAGTGTGGCTAACATATGACATTGTTTGTGCAAAAACATCAAATTCAAATTTTAGAGAAAATAAAAGCCACACATAACAGACGTCACATTTCTGATTTGTCTTAACAATAGTATCTGTCATAGGATTGTCTACTTTGCAGGCAGAGCGTGCTTTTGTAATGGACGCGTATTATCAAGGACAAACGCATCCCATTGATTATTTGTATTATAAAGATGCATGCAAGGTGGACAAACTCTATACCAAGAAGAAATATATTTGCTGCAAAAGTTCAGCGTCCGATGAGTTATTTTCGAGTTGCTTTAATTTCACGCCTTTTTATTTCCCATTTATATTCTTGCACACTGATTTATGGTTCTAGATGACAAAAGACCAAATGTTTGTCTACCCGCTTACAAATCAGTTTGTATTCTTCATCGAAAGTTTAAAGCAAAATCTGATTAGTGAATTATAAGCAATAAAGCCATCGGTAGTCTTTTTAATTCAAATTATCAACTATCTCCTTTTCAATGAGTATTTACGAGCGTGATTTCTTCTTGAATAATTTATTAAGCAATATAACTTTTTTCTTTATCTTGATCAATTTCTGGTGTTATGTTGAAAGCAGAAGCACTAGCCATAATGTAGAAAAGGATTCAAATTAAGAATTGATGAAGCAATGCACAAATTAAACTTGATTAAACCACGATCTGTTTTACAAATGGTCCACTTCACCATTCGACAATCAAAACTGCTACAACCAGTGGGAATAATAGTCGAATTGTCATTAATTTGTCGCAGTTTACAGGAAAATTTTTATCGATCCACGTGTAACTGAGTTTCATTCACGAATCAACAGATAAAGCACAAGACAATTTACACTTGAGACCCTCGGAAGTAGCCACAGAAAGGTACAGGAGGGTGTTTATGGGTCCCAGTGGATAATGATATACATGTAACAGTCGCCATGAAACGTCATAATGGCGTCTCCTACAAAACCTGTTTTTTTTTTTTTAGACTTTCTGTAGAATGTTGCTCTTGAGGGAAAAGCACGTGTTATCGGGTTACTGTGTTAATAATGCAACACTTCTGCATTTGTTATATTTAAGTTAAATGTTAAATAATTTAACATTTTGCAAAGAAATTCGTTTTCATTAAATGCGTAAAAGTACGACAAATTTGCTTAGTACACTGCTTAAGATTTCGTAAAACATTAACACAGAATTATCAAAGTTATCGTGATGATGTGTTGAATGCATATGATTTTCTTCAATAAAGGTATTATCGAAATACCGAAACATTATTTGCTCAGATAATATGACTGTAGATCACTAGAATTTGACATATTACAGTCCATCCTGTCAATAATGATCAAAATCTATCTGTACCTCTATAAAACTCTGAATTTGGCCCTTATCCCAAAAAAAGGAGGTCTTGAACACAAAATATGGATGTTTTATGTTTGTTTTATTGTTTTTTGCCCAGTAAACGAAGTTTCGGTGTACATAAGTTTTGTCTTGTCCGTCCGTCCGTCTAGCTGTCTGTCTGTCTGTCTACCTATCTGTTTGTCTGTAAAAACTTGAACCTTACCGCCATTACTTGTGTGTGAGTGCATGGGACTATGGCTTTCATATTTCACAGGTGCATTCTTTGTGACACGACCTTTCTTTGAGTATCACCAAATTTGACCTCTTGACCTTGACCTTCTAGATTGACTTCCTTTTACAAAGAAATACCACACATTAACCTTGGCCATAACTTTTGAAAGGTTGGAGCTGGGGCTTTCATATTTAAAATGTGTATTCCTTTTGGCAAGACCTTCCTTCAAGCAGCAAAAATTTTGCCCTTTTGATCTTGACTTTTGGAGTTTGATATGGATTTGAGAAAATTCAACCTCGCCATAAGCCGACATACAGGGACATCAGTGTTTTACAAACTCATCTTATTTTCAAGGGGAAAACGTATTTAAACCACACAATACACATTAAAAGTCTTGTTTCCTGAAAAGTTGAACCTGACACCATGCACATGGGATTGGTGCTTACTACTATTAAAATAACTAATTGTAGCTTGTCGTTTTAGATAAAAATGATTCAACAATAATTTCTTAAAACATTTCTGTGTAAAATCAGAATCCTTGCACTTGGAGCAGTTTTAACCAAGAGACTAACACAGGTATACCTATTTTTGTGAGCAAAATGTTCTCACTACTTAAGATAAATGGCGATCTTATGCTTTGAGCGAACTTAAATTTTCTTTAAACAAAGAATATTTTGGGATGTCTTATTAGCATAAGCCCAGTTGCAGTTCGAATATAAATGCAACGTATATGGTATTGTTGGCGGAAAAAATACAAAGTATCAAAACTAAACTTTTTAACAAAGAAATAAATTTTATATTCACGATCAGTGCCCATAAACTAGAAGTTAGAACTTCCAATATAGTGTTCAAATCTCGCGGGATTTAGCCTACACGACAAGTCTTTGGATAACTTCGGAATTAGTAAATTTGTAAATGTTCTTTGCTCATCAGCTTAATCTAAGAGTACAGATGACAGCTCAAAACATTTACGTATTTCTTGACTAGAGGAAATAAAACTGCACACAACAGACGTTCATGTGTAGGAGCGATTTTGTCACCCCCAGCTAATGTCTATTGTCACTAATTAACCGTTTTCTATTGCATTTTGGAGTCACCTGTAATGGGTCTATGGTTAAACACCGAGACGAATGCATATTAATTAGCAAATTACACACAAAAATAGACTATTTATTTGGCTTTAATGATTAAGAAGGTAGTCCTTTACACTTTTGTATTAGACATTATTTTGCCTTTCGTTGTGTAGATTTATCACTTTTTGTACAATAATTCGGAGATTTTCCGCTAGATGCACAATTTCGGCACATGTACTTGCCAACAATTGATATACATATACATGTATATATATTTCAAAAGCTGAGACGAATGTATTTCCGAAACGATTTTTTTTCTTTTTGCTGTTTCGACAAATAATTCACATTACCGTATTTTGTAAGTTGCATGTAAATACATTGACATTGTTTACATATAGATTAACATCAATTTATTAATACATATCTGCATTAATAAATTTACATATCCCCTGAGAACCTGTGTCGTATACAATATTGCACTGAAATGTCTCGGGAGGAACGAACTTTCTGTACAATACGCAAAGAGAAGCAAGCGTGTGAGTGACGAGGGAAAGTAAAGCTTCTACAACTAGAATTTGCCGGTCCAACGACCTGTACAGCGGTGCTATAAATCAAGCCGAAGAATTACGAGCAAATCCATGACCCCTGAACTCCTTAATGATTCTTAATTGAACCAAAGAAAAAGAATTTTCACCAGAAAGGTTTTGAAGTTTATCTTTGACATTGCATTTCCGTGTGCTTTTAAAAATTGTTCCGAGTTAAAAATTAAGTTGCGTCTTTGCGTCACTTGTTTAAAACATGTCTAGAATAAATAAATGACAAATTAAAATAAAAAAAATTCCAGTGATTTTTTTTCAAATCCATGACTGAAAACTTCCACTTTTAATTTTTTTTAATAGAAATCAGAAATAGATATAATTAAAATCATTTTTTGGAAATTACTGAACTAAACATGCGGAAGATATGAAAAATTAAGATTGATTTGTCAAATAATAATACAAAACTTATCACCGTGCCAAAGACAGATTTCTCGAATATAATCCTGCCCTAGAGTGAACCTAACCATAAGATTAATTATATTTACATAATATTAAAACCTCAACTCATTTATTATCGGTAATTCAGAATACCACAAAATTGACACGGTTCTAATTAATTGAATAACATTGGCTGCCTTAAACAATTGCTAACAGTGACTGTCTGTTTACATTCGAATGTATGTTGAATTTGGAATCGCGTATGAGTAATTTGATTGGAAAACCAAAAATTGATCTTCTAATCAACTTCACAAAAAATCGCATTTGATTCAGCCATTTTTTGGGTTTCTGTTTTATGAACGTGATCGGAATATCTCCTTGTTTCTGGGGACTTGATAGGTGTTTCTATATATCATGATAATGCTATTGACAAGCGCGAACTTTTAACCCAACTCTGAATTACAGCTTTCTTTGCCGCATAAAACGCTATGTCGTAAGTAATATATTCCCAGAAAGCAATAAATTAGTACAGGACTTTTGCTCTCACGAGTGAAAACTTAATTAAATTACTTCTCATCATTTTGGCTGTATGGTAATCATGAAAACTTTTATGGTTGTGGAAATTAAATAAAATAAAGAAGGGGAATTTTGCTGA
>PRKT01000018.1:952811-994342 GCA_003671525.1 Saccostrea glomerata | reverse complement strand
CAGGATACATGACATAAAATGTTGGTTTACCTCAAACCAAACACTTAACTTTCATTTTCTTTTTTGATATTTCCTTCGATGACTCTTTAGTTAGATAAGTCAACCATAAAGATAAATGTTTTTCTTTGTTGCAGTTCAATCACACTAAATGTCAATTTGAATTTATTGTTAGTTAAGTACCCATTTGTTGTGTAACAACATCAAAATACTTTCCAAATGTACTTATATATAAATTGCATTTATACAGGTAATATAAAAACGCTCAAGGTAATCGATAGCAAATCAAATTTTATGTTCTAATAATTTTTTTGAGATTATAATACAATATCCGATGGGGGATATTGGACGTAAATGATTTTTCTTAATTTGTCAATAAAAATGGAACTTACATTAAAATCTGACAGTTTTCTGAAGAAAAGGAAATAATCCACACACTGTCACTGGTTCCTGCACACGGATTAACTTTTCGTTCACATTGCACCTGTCAGTTGGTCGTCAGATTAAAGCTCAAGGGGGCGGGGCTCGACGTCACACCATCAATCAAAAACTGTCAGCCTTATTTCCCATTCATAGTACCAAACTACTCCAATTTGCAATTCTTAGTCGTACTTTGTTGGACTCTTGAAAAAAAGTAAAAGTAACTTTACAATTAAAGAGAAACAATTGAAAAATTATTAGTCATTCTTGTGTCAAATATGCTTATTGGAGAATCAAAGATATGGTGAATAAAAAGAGAAAGGGAGGGCGGGGGTGTCGTAAAATTATTTAAATGAGCTTATTAGTTGTTTTTATGCAAAACATCATAAACGAGGCTCATTATAATTAGACAGAAAGGTTAGGTCGAGGCAATCCCGTGTTATTTTAACTTGTTTTTACCTTTACAACAGAACATATACAATATAGTAGAAAAGGAGACAAATACGACATGATGAAAACACATTTTGGACATTATTCATTTTGTACAATACGTGCAGCAATCATATCATTATCAAACCCTCTGCCAGTTACAGTAACCGAAAACTAGATTACAGTGTTCTATTGCAACAAGAGATTGAAGTTACAAATGTATTGGGATTTTAGGATAGCACGCAAAATGCTAAATTAGCATAAAACATTTCATTGGGATTAAAGTTAAAGATCAGATTTCTATTGACATTTTCTTCACATTTTACTCTTACTAGGCTACTCTCCGAACATGAATTAGAACATTTTTTTCCCATCAGAAATTCGCGTCTACTAGAAATAAACCAAACAAGGGCGCTGCAAGGCGAAGCATCCCCTCGCAAAGAGCAGATCTGTAAATCAAGGCAAATCATCGATCCCGCTGCAAAAGTCGTGTCAAAAACTGAACATGTGATACATTAAATCCTCAAAAACAGCCGTTCAGAACGTATGTCTAAAGTTATAGTTTTTTTTTTATATGTAGGTTCAAGTTCAGGGTCAAAGTCATTTGATCACAAATGATGGTACCTAAAGAAAGGCCTCGTCACAAGGAACAGCACATGCACCAACCTTTCAAAGTTCCTGGCAAACGATAATGTTTTGTTGACTGACAGACAGACAGATAAAAAATGCCCCAGATCGGATTCATTTTTTTTTTACATTTACATTCACAGAGACATGGAAAACGAACAAGTAATCTCTCTTCGTAAAAGATTGAGAGGGTTACAATCGCCTGGCGAAAACCCTCCCCCATTTTAACCCTCAACAACTACTAGAAACATTAAGTTATAAAAATGGGTGAAACATTATTTTTTTATCGTTTTCATTAGGGAAGTAGTCTTTTATAATAATGATAAAAAAGAAACCCCATAAAACTAGGTATAGTGCTCCATAGAAGGTCTGTGACCCCATTAAGGTCAAATAAAAAGGGAAAATATGCTCAATTAGAAGCTAATGATAAATGATATACATCACAATATCATTCTCAGGCCATAAGGCTAATTGGGATTTACTCTAACTCCCGAGTAACTAATCATCTAAAAAAAAAATAAAGTCCGTTTTTACTTTTTTACAAATTTCTGTTTGAACTTGTTAAGGGCACAGAAAATTCTCTTCCAATCCTAATGATAGGGGAAGAATATGTCTTACTGTTAATGTCACTTTATTATCATGTTATTAGTAAATCTTTCAGCCCAATAATGAAACATAAATTAGTAAATATACATTTTAAGATATCAAAATGAGGTTCTAAATTATATGGAAATTAAAGTAATGTTTCTGGCGAACTCTACCCCCAACCCCACCCAAACCCCACAACTCTGTCTACCTGGTATTTGTGACCACAAAGATGTGAAAGAACTCCTGTGGAGAAATGTTCGGGTTTTTTTTCTTTATAAAAATTAATGAATGGATGAAGATAAATTAATTAAGGTAGATGTACCCGTCTGGGATAGAAGTGTCACGATAGCCCCCCGGGTAGTTCTCGTTTCATTCACTAGATTCCCACTACACCGGTATTTATTACGTGTGATTGTGTAACAGTCATCCATCAGCTAACCTAACTTCGGTACAACATCGGGTCATTTTATTATGCACTCTCTTTCCTATTATCATACAACCGGCTGTATGTATATAATTTTTTTTTCAATGTTTAGAAATATGATAGGGGTACTTTTGACAGTTTGTGTATGTCTAGTGGAAGGGCTATGAACAACGTCTTATTTTAGTGGGAAAAGTTTGGATGAAACATGAAAAAGAATACTGGGCTCGTAACTGCCTCATGGAAATTTTTTGTTCAAATTTGTCATTCTTTTCTTATACTAACTGAAATTTCATAATTTAAAAAAAAATAATTTTTAGGCTTAAAAAATGAAACCCTTTGACCATGTCGTTTTAACTAATACTCTCAGTCGCCGACGGATCAAAATGGCCTCGTGGCATCTGACACCATTTTCTTTCAGTTCTTCTTAAAAAGTATTTGTATTTAAAAAAAATTAAATACCATGCTGCATTACAAACCCTTCGGAGGAATTACGGTAATCATTTTGCCAGAGGCGGATACAGGATTTGTGGTTGGGGGGGGGGGGGGCGTGGATAACTTTGTTGAGGCAAGGGGTCTGGGTTTTCGTATATTTTAGAGTAAAACCAGGCAAAATAATAGTGCATATTTTTCAATTATTTTTGTTTAAATTGGCATATAGGTCCGGAGGCTTCAATAATAATTGTATTGAATGTTTTTCAATTCTCATTGTAGTGTAACACATACCACTATAAAACGATTTACTTACTTATTACTTACTAATAGTGGTATTGGTTTGTGATGTACCGAAGTACGACGTGTTTAATACTAGTCATATCATACTTTGAATGGTAGGGGCCTTGGGGGCGCAGCTCCGGAAGCTCCTGGATTTTTGTGTATTTTAAGAGTAAAACCAGGCAGAATAACAGTAGTTTCAGTTTTGTACCAAAATATGGCATACTAAATATTAGTCACATCATACTTTGAAAATTTTAGGGGGGGGGGGCGTGCGCCCCCCACGCCCCCCTTAAATCCGCCAGTGTTTGCTGTGGAATTCCTAGTAACTCTCTTAATTTTCCATATCTTAATATCTCCAATATCCTTTAGTCGAAAATGTTAGAAAGGTCTTGAACAGAGCGCATCGTGCCTCTATGCAAGAAAATCATAATTACAGACAACTTTCAAAAACAAAACCTGAATGCACTTTGTCAGTATTTAAAAAAAATTAGCTTAAACTTGCGTTTAAATTATTTTTTTTCTACCTTATTAAAACGCCTACCTTGCAGTCTGAATGTTTATATTATTTGATCGTATTTCAAGGATACTGCAATATCCATATCCTTGACACAGTAACATAAGCCAAACTCTTACTATATACAGTAGTATTGACAACAAGTGACATCATACCGGATGTAAACGTCATGTTGGGTAGAATATAGGTCAACTGGTCAGTTAATGCATTGCTTCCTCCTTCCTAAGACGTTTTTTTTTTCAATTGATTTAACTGTCTGGAGTTTCCTTTCTTATTAGAAAAAGAACTGACTTATAGTCTCTTCTCCATAGAATTACCCCCATTAATCAATACATTTTCATTTAAATCATTATCAATGAATTAATTTATTTCATAATACATGTAGTTGAGGGAGAACTGTAACAGGTACATAATTTGTAAAAATTCTGCCTCGGAGGAGGACACACTGTAGATGTTCTGAAAAGTTGTTAGGTGTACTAAAATGAGAAGTGCTAGAATCAAAATCTTTAGTACAAA
The DNA here is from genome assembly GCA_003671525.1 of Saccostrea glomerata. Classification (NCBI taxonomy): domain Eukaryota; kingdom Metazoa; phylum Mollusca; class Bivalvia; order Ostreida; family Ostreidae; genus Saccostrea; species Saccostrea glomerata. Next base: position 990,113 of record PRKT01000018.1, on the reverse strand, counting down.
TTGGCAAAGTCTTGAAGAATTATTTGTTAATTTCATTCTTTTTAGTTCTACAATAAGAACCTAAATGTGGAACTCGGGTCCGACAAACCGACCTTGCTCCCCCCCCCCCCGAATGAGTAAATAAACAGTTATTCCCAGTCAGGGAAATTTCATATTTATAAATAATTGAATATACTTTAGTACTTCTAGCATCATAACTTTGGTTCACCTCAATAACCTTGAAATGTCATGATAAATGATCATTCTGAAAACGCCCCACTGAGGCAGAAGCATTGAACAACACAGTAAAGATTATCATAAAGAAATAAAGTGATGTCCTGCGATGCTGACCGGTAAAGAGTTGTTGCACAACACATTAAAAATCATTCATTATTCCACTCGCAGAACACCGTAATAACGAGATACAAAAAAAGAAATGATTTAAATTTTGCAGTAGCATAACAACACAGTATACAGGTATAGAGTTCATCCGCAAAAAAGCGGAGTGATATCCAAAGAAGCTGACCGGTTTACAGTTGCAGTTTCCTATTTCAATAATATTACTAGCGAATGTCAATAATCCCGAGTTTTGGGGATTTTTAGGATTACAGGTACTTATGGAATGTAGATAAAACAGTTTATTTATTTGACTAATTAGTGCTGCATGATGGTGAACATCGGCCTGAGGAGTGAGGATACTGTCTTTAGTTTTGCTGTTATCGTCTTCTTCAAGAAAATGTAACTTTCTGTCATACTTCAAGACGGTTTCTTTAACTTATACGCGTAGAACCAGAATGTCCCTGCAAAAAAAAAATATGATAACTTTCGTTTACAAGTCGGCAATTTATTTCAAATAACATTGCTTTGAATTGTTTCGATGTACAAAAGGATTATAAAATCAAAAGTCGGTCCAAGAACAAGATACGTTAGATAAAAAATCCTTTCATGTCAGTTATATTTCTTCTAATACTTTAATTTGACGTTAGAATAATTAATGTTTCATTATAATTATATAGATAATGGATACAAAAATAATAATTCAGTAGCCCCTTCATGGATCACTAAACACACATGGAAATATAAATACATTAATCTCAGATGGTGAATGCACTGATGGAAATGTGATGATCGGAAAATGGAAACTGAAGTTCTCCCTTCAGACCAAACAATGCACTTCCAGGGTCTTTTTTTCAATATCCTAAACTGAAGACAAAAGATTTTTATCCACCTAACTCTCGTACTTTCATGACTTGAATTATCTTTTGAAATATGGTCGTTGGTGCTCTGAGAATCTGTGGAGATATGCAGAAAGGTTTCAGAATTTTCATTTTCTCTGAGGAGGTCAATTTGTGAACCGGAAAAAAGATATTTTCAACAAAAAACTTTGTTCTCATCCTCTCTTACAATTGAAGAGGAAGCTTATTAGCTACTGAAAAGTTGCGCATGCGTGGCACAGTGATTACCCAGAGCTTTTGTTCTGGAGTCGCGGTGTAAAGAGTTGATCCTTGCGTCGCAGGCTCGAATCCAACTGTGGGACATGAAGACGGGTCCTTCGGATGAGACCCTATATATCGATGCTGGCACAAAAATATGATCATCACCGCTCAAATGCTGTAAATGCCGAATACGGTTTTTTGCAACCACTAGCAAGTGGTGACGTTTAAATATGAGTGTAAAATTATCAAAGAGACATTAAAGAAGCAAATTTCAAAACGCTTTTTGTCCCGATCTTCATAATAGTGCTCAACTTAAACATATATTTATGGAAAATATAGAAACACTTTAATGCTTATTTGATAACCCAGATCCGAAGGAGCGAACATTTAGAGGCAAAGATTTACGTGCAGGTATTACATCATCTAAGCTCTTAACTTCGTGACTTCATATGGTCTCTTTGGTATGTCTCTTTCACACTGTACAGTGATATGTTTCCCACTGAACCCAAGAGAATTTGATTTACGCAATTTCTGCAATTTTAGTTGTACTTTTAGTTTGTTGTTCGCATTAGGTCAAGAAAAGCGCAGTACCCCGTGCGTATTCGGATATTGATTGGTTTTGACTGCCAAAGACGTTAAACTCGTATAAATCATTTTCCCCAAACATTTACATAATTGACATACTTAGTCGTAACGTTATTTGGCTACTCTACCCCACACCCCACCCAACCCCTTACTTTCCGGGGCACACGGCATGGGGGTGAAGGGGATTGTCTCCTCCGCTCCTCATCTTGGTGAATTGAATTATCCGGAGTGAAACTTAATGTTCCTTGAAATATCAGTTGGTTATCCCCTTCACAAACACACTTTGTGACGCAGTATAATCAAAATCTCCCATGATAAAAGTTTAAACCTAACACCACCCACCCCGAAATATGATTTACGTGATTACACATTACCATTTTTGGCTTGTAGGATTAAGTTGCAAATAATTTTTTTTTATCCCACCTTTCCCATTTTAAGAACGATACTACGTGCCTGCTTATTTAAATCCTACAAATAAAGGCAAACCCATATTGAATTATTTTTGTGAAAAAAAATCTTTTTATCATTATTAATTTTGTGCTCCTTCTTAAAGAGTCCTATTTGTTTGTCATTAATTATTTAAAATAATATGTCAACAGTGTATTCCAATTGAATCGATTCGATGATACTCTGCAACATTCTTTAAAATCACCTGCATGCGTGTAATCAGCTGTTCAAACGTCAGCAAGATGCGCATTCTCATTATACGTTTGAAACATTATTCTGGACAAATTATCGGGGCCTCGATGAATGTTCTGTTTGTAAAACGGTCTCGATTTGACTTCTGTCTTGTCCGATACGAGTTTAAATGTTCCATTTACTTCACTATCAAGAATTGCAAATGGGGGGTTCTTCTTAGAGAAGATCACGGTGTAATGAGATGCGTTTATAGGGTGATAGATTACGACAGTTTTGTGTAAAACTAAAAGTTACAGATAACATTCTCTAAAAGACGTATTGTAGAACCAATTATAAGATTAAAAGAATATACAATTAACCTTAAAGTTTAAACTCAAATAAACGTGTAAGTTTTTACGTTGTTTTTACGTTATTGCGTTATTTCAAATTTTTGAGATGATTAGTTGACAAGACGCACGGACAAACACATCAATCATTGGGTATCTCAATATCTTTGATATTTCTTTAAAAAAAATACGATTCTTGATTTCTCTGCTTTCCTTTAATTTATGATTTAAAAAATAAGGCTGCTGTACTATACGGGATTAAAAGATTATCAAATAGTCGCTCCTGTACAACATATAAATGATATAATATCGCAACACATTCAGTGACAATAAAAGATCTATAAGGTAGAATAATTCGACTCTGTTTATGTTTGACCTTTAAAGATGTCTGTAAATTATGATGATATGAATTAGATTTGATAACTTCTCCATCAAATTATTGATCTGACTTTTACACTGTAACTCCTAACTCTGCTTACTCTTTGGATCTGCGTTTGTCTGATTATTCGATTTTTTCTGTTTTAGATTCAATCCAACATTGCAATAAAAGGAGGGGAGTTTCATGCCACTTTCCCTGATCAGACTTATACGGCGAAATTCACTCGGGAAAAAACGATATAAATAGTGACAAAATGATTGACCTAAATATATACCTTTGTTTAGAAAACACAGATATACGTCTGCAAAATATGGCCTGGTTATTGTTTTCTTGTAGTTATTTACACCGCATAAATTTCTCATTCTATTCGTCAGATAAAGATTTACCGTCACAATTATTATTAACCCGCTTGCTGACCGGTGAGACAAACCATTTGCGTAAGATATTCCTACGGAAGTTGATGTTGCAGGGATACCTGTGTCCAGCATAACCAGGCACCACTGTAATTTTTTTTTTTTAATCGACAGAAAAAAGATGCATTGTTTTAAACGCATTGACCCCCATGATTAATATTTCCATGTGACCCCACGTTGTCTCTATTGCCTTATACATCTTTGTTATTCATTGAACAGCAGTTGTATAATCGTGTATATCTTTTCTATGTATCTTGTAAAAATGAGACTGTGACACTGAAAAACTATTCTTATCTTCTTGTAAAATTAGTGCATTTCCGCTCGCTAACATTCTACTGTCGTTTTGTGGCCAAAAATTTACCAGGACATAAAAAGAAAAGTGATCTGTGCGCTGTGTAGGATGAATCATGTGCTACAAGAATTTCTTGACAGATAAACCCAAGTCTAACATAACAGCAATTGGTAAGATATCGGGGAAAAAATTGCACATTAAATTCATTTATCATTTTGTACTATGAGGTTGATATTTAACATTCCTGAAATGGTATGTAATTGATTTTTTGAACAATGCTACATAATTTCATTTGCATTATTTATGTTTCATAAAATAAAAAGGGGGAAGTGCGGACAAATATTCTAATTTTAATACCAGGGTTGTATGACCGATACAACATGACAAAGAAAGAACGTCCAAGATCTTACAAGTCACAAATCCATCATTACGGGAACTGATCTGTGCCTGTCCTCTATGATTTACGAGCATTGTTTCAAAGTTAACGATTATCGTTCAAGAAAGGAAAACTAGATAAAACGAAAAGGGGGCAAGCTGTTACATAGTATGAACAATATGGTATTAAATCAAACACCAAATAAAGTAATTCAACATTCAATCAAAAGATTTGTATTTATTTATTTTCTCTGTTCAAATGATGACAGGGTAATGCATTATAACCCATACACGGCAATTGGTATCTGTCGAAAATCTAATTATTTGCTAACTATAAAAGCCCAGGTGCTAAGAAGTTTTCTGGTGTAGATTATTTGAAATAAAAATAATACGAGTGCTTGTACATGCATATGGGAAGAAAAAGTAAAATGATATTCCTACTGCATTTTTGGGTATCACCTTTTCCCAAAAAGTTTCACTTGCACATTTGACTTCAAAGTACGTTTGTACTGGATCATTTTCCTTTTCAATTGAAACATAAACTCTCGAACTGGTGTAATGAGTTCCTGCTAGACAGAATTGAGACATTTATCTTGTTTAGCCCTACTATATAGCTACTACAGCTATTGATTCCTGCTAACAAGCACACAGAGAACACAAGCAAACTTAAATGAAAGTAATTTCCATTAAATAGACATATATAAATCTATTGGAAAAAAACGAGATGCGGCTGTATAATCTACATTTGTAGTCGTAATGCGATTGGGTGAGAGCAATAGTCTAATTTGGGGGCTGCGTGAGACACTTCGATTCTCTAACTCTGGCAAAAAAAGCAAAAAAAACAACAACAACAAAACCGAGTGCAGATGTGTCTGTTTGTAAGATGATTACTACAAATGCATAAAATTTAAAACCTACAAAATCTTTATTTTCTGTTCTTTTATGGTTTTTGGACAAACAAGTTTCGCAATTTTTGTTTTATTAGCTTTTAAACTATCCTGTAAATGTGTGTGTATAACCAACAAAAACTTCTAAGTAGTCACTATAGAATTTATGGTAAATTTTACAATAGTTGAAAAAAAAATTGTTTGAAATTTCCACAGGTTATAGCCGTGAATTGTTGTACAAAAACCGTTATTCTTATAATAAATAGTCAAACATCAAAGAATTCTGACAACCGTTGATTTGTCTAAAATCGCATTTTTGCACGTGCAAACCTTTTGATCATAGAATTTTACATTATTTAAATTTGTCTAAATTTTCAAACATTTGATCTAAATTAAGGGAAAAAAATACATTTAGTTCCATTTTAGGATGGTCTGAGTTTTTTAAACATGATTTTTTTTCTAATTTCTCAACACGATTTATTGTCTGCAACGACAAAATATTTTATGACAGATCGTAGATTCTATATTGACATGGCCGAGTAAAATAAAATTTCCACCATGTAAAAGACATGCCTAGAAAAGAGAAACATCGAAATTTTCTTTTTGATTAAATACCTGGAAAACTGAGTTGAATTTCATCACGAGAAGGTCCTCTACTTACAAAAATAATCGTTTTTTTCTTCAAGAACGTGTCCACCTTTATCCCTTTTTAAATGTGTTTGGTCATCATATCTATCTAAAATAGATACATTTAAATTTTAAACACTTCCTATGACGAACCTACATGTAGACTTTGTATAATCATTTTTTAAAAATATAAGAAGCAAAACATTTGAAATTCACAACAAAAACGAACTACCATAGTTAAACGTTTCACTGTACGTATATAATTTTATGTATATCATTTTCACCATATAGATACATCACTTGTGGTGATTAGTATTTTGTTTTCAAAGATCTGACTGAAGACACTGGTTAACTGAGATCCAAGAGCAGACGATAGTTGAAGTTGTTTAATGTCTTTTTTTTTATATGTAATAAATCAAAATAGTTCCTTTAAAGCTATTTAACCTGTGTCCACTAAATGTAGATATTTGAGATTACAATTATTATACGTTGTTTAACTGGGTAGTGTAGAGTATTTTAGTTGTCTGGTAATTTGTTCTCGATTAGTCAATGAACACTTCTATGATGTATGCGATGTGAAATGATTAGTCTTACTTTGCCCGATTGGTAAAATTCAATGCTTGTTTCTAATTTTGAGAACCATACTTTTTGAAAAATATTTGTAAGTAACATGAGAGCGTAAGGTACCAGACTATATGTAAATTACAACGCTATACTGTTGGTTATTGTGTTGCTTCTCGTCCACCAGTATTGACTTGTTAATGTTAAAACTATCATATAGCATTTAAATCACGCTTTTTTCATCTATTCCCTTAATAATATGTGATTTCTGCTTAGAATTAAATTATCCAACCAATGACATTTCGAGTTCAAGGCTGTTTTCTTGGACGTCCGCAGTTGGGACATTTTACGAACGATTTAATATAGTCGGAACGCAACTTAAAAACAGGAAGTGAAGAAAAAGGCGAAAATGGCACACAACTACAGGGAATACGACCCACTAGATGATTACGCCAGTAGGACAAATTCAGTGAGTCAAACACTGCAGTTATTTAATAAAACAATAATTTTACCTCAAATACATAGTGGGGATATCCATTTATTTCTTGTTTTGTCAAATTGTTCCGCATGAATTGGGTCTTAATTTAGAAATGACTGTCATTTGTTTACAAATTCCCGTAATATTTGTGAACGTATATTAATGCTTTTCTAGGCATTAGTGTTAAGTCTTGATATGACACGTTTAAAAGGGAAAAGTGAATATAACAGTTTTACATACAATTAATTGAAATCTCCAAAGTACGCAATTTACAAAATAGCTATGCACTACTTTATGCGGAGTTTATTAAAGATGCAACAATGATATAAGATACGTCATATTATACTTCACTGTACACAAATGTTTTTAATAAAATAGATTTCACTTCAATGGCTTTATTATTTATTTATTTTAGTTTCAATCTACCTCTGTGAACTATGGAGATAACCATCCTATCTCATCACCACCCAACTCAGGTACATTATCATTTTAAAAAAGCAAAGCATAAATTAGAAATAAGCTTGTTATATAATTGTTATGATACTATGGACCATGTTAACTCAAGTGTTAAAAAGAGTTACAAAAAAAATTATTGAGGTAGGGAGAAATATGTTGGTCAGACAGGTTTGATTCTCACTAGCCTGATAGCTTAGTTGGTAGAGCACCTGGCAAATAATTCAGAGGGCCTAGCTAGGTTTGAATTCTACTCTGATCTATCTCATTTTTTTCTCCTATTCATGTTGCAGTTGTATTAAACATCCTCGCATGAAATGTGTAGCAATTTACTTGTATGCGAGTAGTTGTTCCATAAGGCTTGATTTGGTCTAGAATATTTCTGACAAATTTTTGTCAAGTTAAAAAAAGCCCGACAGAGTGAGGATTTCATATGCTTAGTCTTATATGTTTACAATGAATTGTACATTATAAATTCATTTTTTCATTTATCTAGCAAAAGAAGAACAAGCCTCTTCCTGCACATCATCACCAGTTAGAAATGACAACAGAACTAACCCAATGGTTTGTTAAACACTAGATTTATTGTATTTATAATGTTGTTACTTGTATTTGATGTCAGATGATAAGCTCTTACAGATTGACCAGTTTTCAAAAAAATTGACAGATACAATGTAATATAAATTTAAGTCTTTTTCATATTATCTCTCATGTCAATAGTCTATAACTAAGCTTTTCCCTGTACATCCAAGTTTTATATTGTAAAAGTTTGTCTTTTGTTTATTTAAGTAATGCTCTTGGTGGTTCATATTGTATTGTAATAAATCATTACACATCTTGCATTGTTATAAATCATTACACAAGTCTGATTCAATGCACAAGTTCAAAATCAATAAGAAAAAAGCTAGGGTATTTTTTATGTAAATTTAAAATTACAATGTACTTAAAATAAAAGATAAAAATAGATCTGCTGACATTTTTGTTCAATTTAAAGTGACATTTTTCAAGAAGATGTTAATAAGTCTTATATTTTATTTACATTGGATTTAGATGAACAACAGTATAGTATTACAAGAAGGTAAACTTGTCACCCACCAGATGTCGTACAATGACACAGGACAGAGAATGTCAGCGTACGGAGAACCCAGTCCTAGGCTTCCAGACTCTGCTTCTCTCCCCTTGTCACCTACTCACCGAAAATCATCACCGCATCATTCTGAAACAGAGGTTAGGTCTCTCTTTTGAAGTTTCTAAATATATCAACACTCTTGGATTTTACTGATCAATTTTTTTGCTGTATATAGATTTGATTTGATTCATAACATAATTTCTGCTTTTGCTTTTTTATGTCCATGCAGTCATGTAAAATAACAGAGAAAAAGAATAGTTTTAATACAGTACTTACAGGATTTAATGTGTTCATTTACAAGTCTTAATATGTATTATTATTATGTTACAGGATATTATGGTTTTTGTTGAGCCCCCCAGTAAAAGTCTCTTCTGTAAAATGTGTAACAGTGTTTATAAAGACCCTGTGATGGTGACTTGTGGGGTGAGTACTACCTTTCAAACTAGTAAGAGTGTTAAAGGTTTTGATTTAGGAAACAAATCTACAACAATAAGCATTCTTTCATTAGAAATTGTGCAATGCATCTGTACCCGCAAAGGAAGCTCACTAAAATTTATCATGCATTGAAAGAGATCTTTAAAAAAAAAAAAGTCAGACATATTGTACATGTGTATTATATTTATAAATTTTCTTTTTATTGTTTCATTTTGAATTCTGAATTGTAGCACTCCTATTGCAGAAGATGTGTCACACAACAGAATGAAGGTAAATTTGTATTCAACATATATAACATGAAAAGACCAGGGGCAATACTGAATTTCATTTTATGGATTATTTTCATATTTACCAACTACTTATTTTTTTGTCATTTTTGTTATACTTGCTATAGCCATATTTTAATTTCAAAGTGAATTCTTCTACTCTGAACATATATAAAGCAAGTTTTGAAATACAGCAAGAAGAAGAGTGCTTTCGCAAATTTTGTATCATGTGCTTTACTAATTAGCATTGAATTTTCAATTTGAATGTTGTTGGTCCTATAACAGCACATGGCCATGCCGACGAATAGAATATGAATACGGCGTGTTAGCTTTGTCAGTTTGAGAAATGAGACTAACTTGGACATCTCAGGGTTGATAGACCTCTAGATTTGATAAAATGAGGCTAAATTTCTCACTCATGGTTAATGATTTTCTCTAAACAGGAGTTTGTCCAATAGACAATCAGACAATAGCAGTGGTGGTGGCTAACATTGCAGTGTCAGAACAGATCGGAGAGATGTACGTCTACTGTCGCCACGGCTGCCGGCTGTCAGAGGATGGTCAGTCGTTCGAGGTGGATCCCACACGATGCCAGGCCACCGTCAAAGTCTCCTGTAGATTGTAAGTTGTAATAAGGGTTCAGGTACACATATAAAAGGTACTTGTCCATCTGATGTAAGTTATAATGGCTGTGCAATTATTGATACAATACATCTTTCCATCTGATGTAAGAATGGTTGTTTAGTAACATATACTATGTTCATCAGGTTTTGGGGGCATAAAACTTAGAAAAGCTCATTTTTGATCTCAGTCTCACTTCTTCACTATTTATTCCTTTTAAATGAGTGAGACTGAGATCAGAAATGAGCTTGTCTAAGTTTTATGGCCTCAGGCCTTATGTTATGTGCTGAATGAGCTAAAAAAAAATATCTCAAACTATCTGAGGCTGCTTTTATTGATAACATTTGAAAAAAAAATGTATGAGTACATTATCTTTTTTTTCTCAAAATTTGGTATTAAATAATTACAAATTGTTCTGATTTTCAGAGAGCATGAAGACACCTGTGATTACATGATGGTGGATTGTCCAAACCACACGGGCTGTCCTCAGTTGTTAAGAAAGGTAGATACTTGTAGCTTGTTTCAGAAACTGACAATCTTACAGTCTATTTCAGTGTGTCGATTTTATTTATTTTCTGATTGTAGGATCTGGAGGACCATATCAAATTCTGTAGTAATGTCCGATGTCCTCATTTCAAACACAGGTAGGTCACAAAATTCAACATGAATTTGTTTTGTGAAGCATTTCTATTGACTTGATTTCTTGAAAATGAACAAAGCTTATTATATTTCTGACATTCCTCATAGTTGTGAATTTACTGGCACGCAAGAAGAACTTCATGATCACCTGAAGATTTGTAAGTACGAGGGGGTGAAGGACTTTCTGGGTCACATTGAGGAGAAGATTGGGGAACTCCAGGAATCTCTGGAGGAGAAGGACCAGGAAATCAACTTCCTCCGCTCCATGTTAGGGAAACTGTCAGAGAGGCTGGAGAACCTGGAGAAAAGTGCTGAAATGAAACTAGGTCAGGGTCGACTATTGCCTATTTATAGAATTTGGAAAACTTAGAGAAAGTGCTGAAATGAAACTAGGTCAGGGTGAACTGTTTCACCTGTTTATAGCATTTGTTTTGTTAGAGTAAAACACACACTGCAGTGGAATATTGATAATATACAAAGTAAAATACTTGTGAATAAATGTTAAAATAGTTTTATAATATGTATGAAACGTATAAGCAGAGAATTTTGTGTATCACTGTTTGATTGGGTATGTCAATGCATACTTATTTAAGTTAATGTTTTATCAGGTTGATATAACTTTCTGTTTGTTCTTTTTCAGAACTTATTGAACGCACTCAAAATAATTTACTAAGTGAAGTCGTGGAGAATCGCAAGGAACGAGCCCTTCTCATGGTATGTGTACTAAAAAAATTAAATAAAAGAGAAATGTTTTCTTATCTATTTTACCTAGATTTTAACTTAGCTTTTGAATTCAATTGAAAGTATAATATAAATAAATATACAACTTCAATGAATTTTTTTTCAAGTATTCATGTAAAGCATGTTTGTAAACTTTCATGTTTTGGTAGGATGAACTAGCCAACATACAAAATCAGTTGAACGGACGCAATGGAGGTAATTTATTTTAAATTAATACTATAAGGGAGATTACTCTTGTCTTCCTCTTCTTCAGAATGAGGTGGCACATATAACTAGTGTGTTGAACGGAAGGAACTCCGTGTTTGGAGGTACTTGTGTTTCCTGGTGTGGGATGATTTTTTTATTTACTTGACCCTCTTCTTTATGCCAATATCTTTGAAATTTGAGAATCCACTCTATTTTTTTTTCTCTTATCACACGACATTGAAATGGACAATATGCACATTTTAGTTTTTGATATATTTTCGTTTGCATCAAAATAAAGAAGAAGGTACAGTTTCAATACAAATAAAGCCCTATATTTTTCTAAAATATGAAAGTAATATAAGAAATTAAAATTCATTTGTTCTGAATAATAGGAATTCTCTGCAGTAAGAATACACAATTGGTTTTTCTCATATAACCTCCTAAATGCCAATTGTGACGTCATTAACTTGTGCATTTTCCCGTATTTTCTTAAAAAGTTGCAGAAGACCTCAATTTTCAGTGGAATTTTCTTTCAGAAAACATACTCTGCCACCGTCGCCCAGAAAGATTTTTAGATATGTGATTTTTCATAGCTGTTTGCACAATATATCCAAAAATCAAAGTGGGCGACGGTGGCAGACACTATTTTCTAAAGGAAAATTAGCAGAAAAACAAGTCATATTGAAGCTTTTCTGCATTAAACTTGAAAATATACCAAATTAATGACGTCATTTTTCCCAGAAAGGTTCTTCTTCGTGCCACATTCTTTAATGATTTATCATATTCATCTACTCAACTATTGTTAAAGCCAATTTCATAACTTTTTAATAACATTAAATTTTTAGGGCACAATAAAGCTCAAACCGTACCGTCTTCTTTATGTAGATAGTTAACATCCTTGAAATTGATAAATCTATCAGCTTTGGTCATATTCAAATTTTCACTTAGGCTTATGCTCACTATTTGACAAGTGGATGGATCACTTTATATCATGATGCTGCTTACCATTATCACTCATACATGATCTTGATCTTTGAACTTCAAATAAATTTACTGATTGGTTAATGAGGTTGTCTGCATCAATACATCTTAGGGGCATTCTAATGAAGGCAATTTAATATCAGTTCTTGATATGCTCATATGCTGCCTACACAAAAGATCTTGGAAATCTCAAAATCTAAGAAATTATACTTGAATACCTTTCAGGACACTTCAACACAAAGTAATTCTAGAAAATGATTCAGATGTTGAAAAAAAAAACATTCCATTTGAATCCTTTCTTTTATCTTTTCAAATTTTGAGATTCATAATTACAAGTACCTCACAATTACCATTTTATATCTATAGACAAAAATTCTACACACATCTCCCTGTGATGAATTCCACAAGCCTATTCATCTTAAAAATAAGATATCATTATCACTGTTTGGTTATCTCCTTTCTAATTACACTGGTAATTTTTTAATAGAACGACAACTGTATCCAAAAAAGTAGAAATTGTGGGTCACAATGTTAAGCAGTCAAATTATTTTTCAAACGTTATGAGGTCATTATTGGTCTAAGAAACAACATTATTTGTGTTAATGTGTTTATGATGAAGGACTGGCTCACTACTGCTGTATACTTTTAGATCTTGACATATCATTTCAAAAAAATAAAGACTGAAATATTTGTCCAATATATACTAATTTTGATTCATAAAGAACACTGGAAATATATTTACCTGACAGTTCTGCATGAATTTAATATGTACTTTTTTTTGATACCCCAAGATGTTAGGCTCATGTCCTTTTAATTTTGGGTTTTCTTTTTGATTCTATTTGTTTACTTAGTTTTTGTCCATTTCTTCTGAACAATTCATGAAATAGTGATCAAGGACACAGCCCTAAGCCTGGTGGAGGTCAATTTTGAAATTCAGAAATCTTATTGTCAAGATCTTAATAATTCTGTATTTTTTCCACAATTGATTTACAAATCTATTTTGTTTTCATTGATAAAAGAAAACATGTTTCTTATTGCAGTGTATGATCCTCAGCAAATGTTCAAATGCCGTGGGACGTTTGTTGGACATCAGGTATTGATAGTTTATTTGTTTAATTGTATATATGACAGACTTCAATTTCAATCAGATTCAATCATGTGGTTTGAATTAAAAAAAAAAAAGAGTGGTACATTTATTTGTACTTCATATGATTTTTTCTGTGCAGGGAAGATAAAAAAACAAATATGATTTCTTATATTATATTTGTCCTTCAAGTAGTGTGGCTTCCAGATAAAGTATTAGCGGTATCTTAATGTTAGGAGATCAATCTTTTCAGGGACCCGTTTGGTGCTTAACAGAATATGGAGACTTCCTGTTCAGTGGTTCTTCTGACAAAACAATAAAGGTTATTAGTAAAAATGCAACCTCAATTAATGAAAATTTTTAAAAGGATACAAAAAAAAAAAAAACTTTCCTGTAGAATTGATTCACTTGTGTGTGTGATATTTTTAATCCTACCTGTAGATGTCAATGTACTTTGTAGGTGTGGGATACAGGTAACAATTACAGGTGTATAAAGACAATGGAGGGACACACTGGGATTGTACTGGCCCTCTGTACCTGGGGCAACAAACTCTACAGTGGGTCTCAGGACTGTAGGATCAGGGTAAGGCTTGGGGAGGGGGCAAAAAAGAGAGATTAAACTGCACTACGTTAATGTATGGGAAAAGAGCCAATTTTGGAATTTAATAGGATGAGTATTAGCAAGTATATTAGACTAAAATATATTGATATTTTTAGGTATGGAATATTGAGAACTTCGAGAAAGAGAACTCGGTAGAAGCCCATGAAAATCCTGTGTGTACTTTGACCTCAGCCAAAAACATGCTGTTTAGTGGATCTTTAAAAGTGATCAAGGTGAGAAATTACATGTAATTATATTAAAAAAAAGTTGTGTTATAAAGTCTGTTTAAATCAGTAAAGATGATGAGGTATTCTGAAGCCAATGTTTCTCGACAAGGGAACTTTGTAGTTTTCGCATGCAGTGATTACTTAATCTCCAGTCTTGCATACTTGTATAATCATTTTACAGAGCTTAATAGAGAAGCATGCAAAAATATATCCATTTGCTGGAAAAAGTTAACTGATTAGAGTATTTGGAATAAATGGATCCTTGTATATTTTCTGTAGGTTTGGGATGCCCACACAATGGAGCTTAAAAAGGAACTGACAGGAATGAACCATTGGGTCAGGGCTCTGGTAGCCACCCAAAACTACTTATACAGTGGCTCCTACCAGACAATAAAGGTAAGGGGAGCCACCCAAAGCTTCTTATAAAATAGATAGCCACTTTTCAGTAAAGGTCATCAAAGGGATGCGAGATTTTATCAGTATACCGGTATAACAGGATTTTTTATTGCGTGATACGTAACGTGATACAGAGACTTAAATACTGATATTTAAGTTCATATTATAAAGTCCAGAAATTATTCCTTTATTTGTTCAATCTTTCAATTACAATTACAGAAAGTCTAAAAGATGTTGAAAAAGGTAAAAAGAACAGCATATTAGCTTCCAAACATGCCAAATATTATGTACATAAAAATTTCAAAAAAGTGAAAATTTGTTTTTCTACCATATTTTAAAGAAAAATAATGAATATTCCTTTAAAATCATTGTAAAATTTACTTGTAAAAATATCATGATATTATTGTGATATTTTGGGGAAAAATCGTGATATATCGCGATACGAAATTTTTGGCGATACTCATCTCTAGGTCATCATATATACCTTGGTAATGTCATATTTGCTGATGTTTGAACATGAATGAAGGAAGTTACATAAAATATACATATATGTTGCTTACTGGTATATTC
This sequence comes from Saccostrea glomerata, assembly GCA_003671525.1. Taxonomy (NCBI): domain Eukaryota; kingdom Metazoa; phylum Mollusca; class Bivalvia; order Ostreida; family Ostreidae; genus Saccostrea; species Saccostrea glomerata. The sequence continues at coordinate 974,807 of PRKT01000018.1, read as the reverse complement.
AATGTGTAGATTGTATGCTTTCTGTTATAGATCTGGGATTTGGACACTCTGGAGGTTATACACAATCTGGAGACATCAGAGGGAAGTGTTTACAGCTTAGCTGTCACTAACCACCACATCCTTTGTGGCACTTACGAAAATGTCATCCATGTAAGACTCATACTCATTAATTCCTTTCATTACTTTGAGTATAGTGATATACTGAGGAATTTTGTTTTATTTTTTTCTCTTTCTGTGTCAGGTATGGGAGCTGGTCTCCAAGGAGTTAGTGGTGACTCTGAAAGGTCACACAGGAACAGTGTATAGCATGGCTGTACTTCACACAACATCTGGGACTAAAGTCTTCAGTGCCTCATATGACCGATCACTCAGAGTCAGTACTAAATTTTTTCTTTAATTTACTTTCAAAAATGTTTTTTATTCTGAAAATTATTTAGAATATTCCTTGAAAAAAAGGACAGGGGAAAAAGGCTATTTAATTCCCACGATATTTGCAAAGAAAATAGTTTACATAGATATATAAAAATAGATATGATATGTAACAATTTATATGTGTTGTAAATCATTTTATTTTTACTTAGGTTTGGAGCATGGACAATATGATCTGCACACAGACATTGCTGAGACACCAGGGCAGTGTAGCTTGCCTGGCTGTTTCTAGAGGAAGGATTTTCTCTGGTTCTGTCGACAGCACTGTGAAGGTATATTCAACACTAGTTTTTCATTTCAATGTGGCATTGTTTTTATTTATGATAAAGGATTAAATGTTATTTTAGTAATTCACTGAATTTCATGTGAAAACAAGAATGCATAGATTTTCTGTTATTTCTGCAGGTTTGGCAATAACAGATGTGTTTATGGACTTGGAGGTGGCTTGAATTGTGATCTAAATTGTGATGCCATTTTAATATATTATTGTACTACCTTAATATTTTGTATGGATGTTGCAATATTTCATATACATATTATTTGTGATCATTTTTTTGCTGTATATATTTGCTTTATATATAGCTTTACACATTTTTAATGTTAATAAAATCATTATGTTTTATGTAAACTTCTGTTTGTTACACTTTTGTATTTGGAATAATGGACAGAGATATTGAATTAATGCTAGAAAATACTGGAAGCCTCAGAAACATTTTCAGGAAAAACCTTGACCTAAATAAAACCTAAGACGAATCGTTCACTGAGCGAATTGTCTGGGTAAGGAAAGATAACTCTAAAATTTGACCTAGTTCTATCACACACCGGCAAAGGAGAACACGGTTTTACACAAGGTGAAAAAGAATAAAATTAAGGTATTGTCTTTCAGAATTAAAGCACACTTTGTGTTAAACATAGAACAAATTTCATGTTATGTTTTCAAATGAAAGTAAAAGAAAATTTTTATGTTTACATGGATACACGTGATCGATTGTTTACGGTGTGGGTTACTGATCCAAATCGATGCGTGGTGGTCTTGAATCTGTTCAAGAGACAAGACGTTTTTTTTTCCTTTTTAAAAAAATCAATCATTTAGCTGTGAAAAATGAATACTTATTTAGAAGATGATATATTTCTTGACGCATTGAACATTTCATTATTTGCATGAAATGCATTCCAATCATTTAATGCAAACCTTACAAAAAGGTTGCACTTGGCATGCATAGCAACTGTCATCACATAGGCATATAAAGGGGGATTGTGTTTCTTTTTTCAGCTGACCTATACCATAGTCATAATTGAGCTTTTCTGACTTTGGCTACAGATAAACATTTTAAAGTAATTCAAGTTGCTGAATTAATTTTTTTAAAAAGGCACAATTTACATGTACGGTATGTATTTTAATTTCTTTCCTCAAAATTTTCCTCTACAAAACATCAGGGGCCCGTTTTACAAAAGTACTTACAACTTAAGACCAAGTTTAATTCTTCATATAACATTTTAATTAACATAATATATAAAATTAAATTAATTTTTTTAAAAGGAATGTGGTAAGATATTTTTACACACACAATTTCAAAGAGAATTATTAATTCGGTCCTACTAAACAGAGTACGCCAGTACGATAGAGTACTTTAGAGTACGCTAAGAAAGTTTCATAATTTAATGCAATTAAACTGCTTTTTGTATGTATTTCTACATTAGTTTAACATAATAAAAATATATTTCAAATAAAATGTGTATGTTTTCCTTATTTTAGAAGTTATTTAAATTTTTGAGTTCAGGTTACGGTTTATCGTTTTATTCCAATCCTGATCTAATTTAACTTAAAAAGTTTCATTGTTAATGTGCAAAATATTAAATTTTACGTAATATAATTAATTTAATTTTTAATAAATATTATTTAGTTGAAATTAATAAGTCTGAAACAAAATAGTAATCGAGATTGGGGTGTTAATAACCTTTAATGCATGGAATCATTAATGTTGCTTACTTGTCAAACTATCGCTATAAAAACAAATATTAGAGACAAATATTGCAATATCGTTTTATATTACTGTTTAATCAAGCTGTATATACATAAATAAACAGTCTAATTATATTAAATTGTAGAATTTTTCTGGCGTACTCTAAAGTACTCTAGCGTACTCTGTTTAGTAGTACCCTTATTAATTTTGCAAAATTTTACAATAATCTGAAGTTTTTGATCTTTTAAGAAGAACCATTAGAAAAAGTTTCTATTTTAGACCAATGATACCTGGTATGAGGAGGGCCCTGTCATGCCCTCTACTTCAGGAGGTGGCCTCAGTGTGGAATGGCAGAAGGAGTTACTATGACCACAAGCTTAGTCAGCAGCCTCGGTCTGACGTACACATTGTGGACCTCCGGAGTGACACCGTGACCAAGCCTTCACCGGGAATGAGGAATGCCATGGCAACTGCTGAAGTCGGGGATGATGTTATGGGGGAGGATCCAACAGTTAATGGTGTGTGTTTCAATTTATTTTTTTGTATCAATAAATGTGAAGAGTACATGTACTAATTTTGCTTTAGAAAAAAAGTCTTGTCACATATATTTTTAGCTCTGCAGGACAGAGTTGCCAGACTGTTTGACAAGGAGGCAGCATTGTTTGTTCCTACTGGTACAATGGGTAATCTTGTTTCAGGTTTGTACGTTTTTCTTCAGATAGCTAATGTGACTTTAAGTCATTAAAGTTTCTTAATGGCAAAAGGAGTAAAAATGAACTTGTAAATATAAACCCATGTACTGAATTTTTTACAGTGTTAACTCATTGTCCAGAGAGAGGCTTGGAAATTATCCTGGGTCACAAAAGTCACATTTTTGTCCATGAACAAGGAAATGTAGCACAGGTAAGTAGAGGTCCTTAATATATTGATTTGGACTAAGGGTGGGGGGGGGGGTCTGTTTAGTCATGCCGTGGTCATCAGTTTACCCGCTTGTAAATAAGTCAGCATAAGATAAAAGTGAAAACTTGTCAAAATATGTCCCTAGTTTGGCAGTTTGCTGACCTCTGTGGTAGAGAACAATGAGGATGGTACAATGGACCTGGACAAGATCAGGGAGAGGATCAGAGTCAGTGACGACCCCCACTTACCCTACACCAGACTCATCTGTGTAGAAAACACGCATAACTACTGCGGGGGGAAAGTCGTACCGGTGTCTTATATGAAAAAGGTGGGTCTTCAATGTCTTGATATTCTTTAAAAATGCATACTGTTTTTGTTTTACAAGTACATGTAATATTGATATACACTGAATACCAAAACCTCCAATTACCACATTTTCTGAACCAAGAAGTTTTCTCTTTTCCATCTGAGTGTAACAAGACAACATCTGTAGGTTTGTTGATCCTGTAACCCTTTTAAAAGTGAATTTTTTAGCAGTATAATGTTTTACTGGTTGTGTAGGTGTATGAACTAGCTCAGGAATATGGGATGAAGGTCCACCTTGATGGAGCGAGATTGATGCATGCTGCCACTGCCCTGGGGGTCCAGCCAGCCGAGATCACAAGATGTGTAGATTCTGTTAACATGTGCTTCTCTAAGGTCTGCATTATACAATCAATATACATTTAATATACAACCAATACAAAAATATCAATATTGACCAAGGCGAAGAGTTTCATTGAGACAAAACATTTATTTTATGATTTTGACTTTTTCTTTCCTTTCTAGGGACTTGGTTGTCCAGTGGGGTCAATTATAGCTGGAACAAGTGATTTTATAAAGATGTAAGTCTCTATCCCCCCTACCCCTTCTTCCCCCCCCCCCCACCCCACCCCAAAATGTAGAATTTTAAAGATGTGTATGACTTCCAATTATTTTAAGCCCATAATTTATAAAGTTGAATTGGGTTTCTGTTTGAATTGTAGAGCCAAGAGGAGAAGGAAGGCCCTGGGAGGGGGGATGCGTCAGGCGGGGGTTCTAGCAGCAGCTGCCATGTACTCACTGGACCATGTCCTCCCCAAACTGTCAGAGGACCACATCAAGGCTCAACAGATTACAAATGGTGGGTATTCTACTTTGATATTGTTATGGTACAAAAATGAAAATCTTTTATCAATTTTTCAGTCTTGAATTTAAAGCATTCAAAGGGAGTGCTGTATATACCGTTTGCTTAAAAGCAAACTAAGTACCTTTTATCTATGCATGAAAAATAACACAGTTGCCATTTCTAAGTGTTACATTTGTTCAATACTTATTCTTGTCAATTATACTTTATATAGCCATCTTGTCAGCACCACAGACCATTGTTCATGTAAATCATGAGACAGTGAAGACCAACATAGTGTTCCTAACAGTGACAAAACCTGGCATCACAGCTACACAGCTGTATGACAGGCTGCTTCAGGTATGCTGTAGAAATCTATTTCCTGTATTTACTTCTTGACTGATCTTCTACAAATAGACATCTGTTGAAAATAGAAATATAATTTTTTCTTGTTACAGGTAACAGATGAAGAGAGGAGACAGCTCGGTGAAGGCATCGTTGTGAAGACAGTTCCATACTCAGACACACTACTGAGGTTTGTCCTCCATTGTGATATTTCCCCAGAGGAAGTCAACAAAGCCATCAGTAAATTCTCCTATGTTCTACAAGAGCTATCCTAATTCAGCATTTCTTCACTAAGTTTGGTGAATTTGCAAGAATTTTTGACTTGCTAAGTCTCAGGAAAAATAATCAGTTTTTATCTAGTCTGCAATTTTAGTCAGAAACTGAAAATAAAAAGATAGAACTCTGGTATACATTACAGTGTTATAAATAGGGATTTAGCCAGAATATATTTCCATTTTGACAGCATATTTTTGGATATATATGTACAATGTTTATGGGTCAATTAACAGTATTTCTGCACTTTTATGTTTACTTTACAAATATCTGTTTTAGATTTAGACAAATATTTTACAGTTCATGAGACTTTGAGATGTTGTTATCATTATTTGATTTTTTTGTAATTTACTTATGAAGATGATGCTCTTTCACAATGGTGCTTGCATGATGTGTGGAACTTTTACAGAGATTGAGTATGCAATTGTAAATTAGCATTTTCTTGTTGATTATATTTTTTTCCCCATGTTTACTTAATACCAGTAATTTTTAAAGGTAAAATGTCTTGTGATTCTTGGGGGGGGGGGGTTGTATTATAGGATTCATGAAAAAAAATAAGCTGCAATAGAGTGCCAAAGTGTAACAGATAAGGTAAATATCTGTACCTGGATCATTCACTAAACTTGTATTTATAAGAAGACTGTGGTCTGAACCAGAGAAACCAAGCTTAATCTATGAGTGGTTGTGTGAAATACGAGTTTAATCAGGGTCCTACGTGTACACATGTATATACTAAATTAGTATATAGGCCCCACGTTTTATTCACAGCATTTAGAATTTTAAGCTGGATATGGAAATACATGTATATGTCTCACATTGTTTTTTATTTTTTTTTAACAAAAAAATAAATTGAATGCTTATGACGATATTAATTGTCTTGTTTTATATACTTATCACAAATCTCGCTTGAAAGTATACACTTTGACCGATATTGTGATGCTATGAGTGACGACACTGAATCTGACTGAAATACAATTGAATATCAATGACGTTCAATTGCGAAATCCAACAAAGAATCTGATTGGTGCTTTTTTTATAGGCCCGCCCACTTTCTCAAATGTAAAGCCGAAAATATGGAATGTTTCCAAGAAAGATAGAAAAGCTGTAGAAAACAGTACTTATTGAACTAATTAAGTATGTAGTAGAACTATTCAATACCTTATTAAATTATTGTGAGTGTGGGTAATCTGTTTAATGATCTTCAAATAAGATATGTTACAGAACAGGCAGCAGTTGACTTGATACATGTCATGTTCGTATCAGATGCATGTAACACGGCCGTTTCTTTCGTTTTATCTTCAGTACATCAATTAAATAAAATGTATTTAGATTTGGTAAATATTGTTACATTATTTATTTTTAGCATGAATTATAAATGATATTTTTATTATTAATGAATAATATTCGTTGTTACACTAAAAAGTACACTTCATGAAAAAAGCACAAGGATTTAGATTTTTCTGGTTGCATGTTCATTGTCATGACGGCCGTTGAAATGGGTCTGCAGTATTACACACATTTGAAACATATGGTATTCTTTGACAGTATTGACAATAAAACAGTGAACTTTTGAATAAATCTGATGATTTACGTCTTTTACTACCTATGATTTTATTATATCTTTTCACTGAATAACAAGTGCTCCGCTATCAGCTGGGTAATCACATGATTTCCAGAAATGGTAATATCCGCGTTTTCAATTTGCTTGTGTAATTGCCGACTCAATGAAAAAGCTCACGTGTAAATAAAACATGGACAAAACAGATTTTTAATGCACTGAAAAGTCGCACAAAACGCAGAAAATGGAAAATGCCGTAAATAGGAAATCGGCAGAAATACATGTAGCCATGTCATGGCCATGTAGGATAACGTATGCGCCATCGAACGATCTGCGTGAGGAATACAGTCATGTATATCACATGCTAAAATGATTTCATATTTTCTTTTTTTGTTTATTCTTTTGGTTCAAAAAGTAATTCGACAATAAAACATGCTATTCTCTAGGCTGTTGGACGCTTTCCAACTTCTACAGGCAAAGGATACCGCACGAGAGTGGGCAGGTCTTAATCAACCAATTAAAACGCGTGTTTTATATAATTAAATGAAACCCGTGATTCAAATTGTTCAATTGTCAAATCCAACAGTGTTATCACTCAAGGCAATGGTATTTCCTCTCAAGCGAGATTTGCGATACTGATCTTATTGGTCGACCAAATATGCATATGGCTGGAGAGAGCTTCGTGTCTCTGTCTGGTGTATTTCTGTATTATAGTATGGCTCGCTGGAAAGAGTCTGTGTCAATGTCACCAGAAGAGCTAGTATTGTCTATCAGAAGGCGCTTGACTGTTTTGACTCCAGTTACTGTGGGGGAAGGCTGCTGAGGATAATCTATGATGCACACCCCAGTCACCGAGGAACTGCCTTGTAGTCGTAGCTGTGAATTCTGGTCCCCCGTCAGATGCAAGTTCGTCAGGTATCCCATATGTAACAAAGATGCGTCTGAGATAAGTTATCAGTCCTTGAGCTCCAACGGCTGACCGCTATACGATGGGCCAGTTTGAGTAGCGGTCCACAAACACCAGGTAATAGTTACATTTGTAAGTAATGTAATCAGCACAGATGCACTGGAAGGGATACCCTGGGCTCATTGGTGGAACTGGTGGAACACTCGTGTTGGACGGTGCATTGCTGTTGCATTGTTGGCAGTTTGCACGGAGAGCGTTTATGTCCGGCGTGATCCCAAGCCAAAATACAGATGTCTCAGCTCTAGCTTTCATTCATGTAACTCCTTGGTGGGCTGAATGTAAGGCATCTAGGACTTCCTTCCTGAGTGATTGCGGGATAACTTCACAGTCCTTGTACAGAATAACCCCATCAGTGGTCGACAAGCCCTCATGGTACTGGCAATACTGTCGTAGAGATTCTGGTACTTCATGACGATGCCGTCATGATTTCACTCAGTAGTAGCATATCTTGGTCACTGGCTGTAGCTACACGAACTCTGTCCCAGGTCACCAACTTCAGACCAAGGGCATTCAGTGATGCAACAGCAGTTGAAATCATGTTTTCATCTCTGCCACTTCTCTGAATATATTGAGTATTTGAATTCTCCAGATTAAGTTTCTCTAGAAGTCTGTGATTGGTCACTTGCTCAACATCATCAGGAAAGATAAGTTTCTCCGCATCACTGATAGGATGGCGTGAAAGACAGTCTGTAGCATGATGTTTGACACCAGGGGTGTGGACCATACGGAATCTGTATCGGAGTGTTTTCTCCTTTAAGTTTCTCAAAACTTAAAAAGGTTGTTTGAGATGTCTTTAAGAGATCGGTTACTGAAGATCTTGAGAAGGGGTTTATGGTCAACGGCAATGGTTAAGTCCTTTCATCCTAATATGAAGTATCTGGCCTTGTCCAGGGAATCTGCAACTGTTAGTGCTTCACCCTCCCTAGGTGCATAGCGAGACTCTGATGGATTAGTGAATCTGCTGCCGACAAGTATGATCTTCCATCCAGATAAACAGCAAAAGGTTCTGTCTTCTCACATGTACTGTGTTTCTGAAGGAGTGATTTTAGTGATTTACATGATTTAGACTAGTCAGTTGGCAAACATGTGGGTCTGTCAGGGTCAAAGATGCGAAGACCGTCTTCTGTTTCTCTTACAATCTGTGCTTTTGACTCCTCAAATAATGTTTGAAGGTGTTCATTCCGCTGAAAAGCAGTTCCTGGCTTCAAGAGATCCCGAAATGGTAACATGCGCTTATCCATACCGAAGGCGTATGAAACCTGATATAAAAGGCCAAACCATGAACGCACATCAGTTTTGTCTTTTGGTGTGGGAAAGTCTATGATAGCTTGTAGGTATTTCTGACAGGGTCTGACTTCATCTCGAGTGATTTCAAAGCCGAAAAACTCGACCTCAAGGGCCTGGAAGTCAACTGCTCGTCTTGGCTGTCCATTTTTCTTAGCACATATGACCATCCGATGGCACCACGTTACGGGTTCTCCGATGGGGATTGGTTCCAGCACGCCTAACTGTACATCTTGATCAGGGACTTCTTTTATTGCTGCTCGCCAGTGTACTGAAACAAGTACCGGTGTGTGGTAGACCACTGGTTCAGCATTGAGATCCATCATAAGCATCATAGGTGGGCCATCCATTAGAGGCAGAGGCTGATGTTCACATGTGTTGAACGTGCTGGACCTATATAAATCAAGAAGATACTCCTGTAGTTTTGAGCGGTTTTCTTCTGTAGGTGAAAATGGCAAAACATTTGGTGGCGGAGGTGGAGATTGGCGTTTAGGACATCCGCATGGTGCAGTGTTCTCTCCATGGACAGCTGCGGTACCGGTTTGTGAGGGTTGGACTTCTGGAAACCTATTGCTGATGATACCTAGCTGTACGTGTGCCTCTCTGCTCAGGAACAGTAAGAGTTTGTCCGAGGAGTCTGAAACATATGTCATCCGCCTCGTTTCCACCACTCTACCACTACTGTTTTTGCTTGAAAACCGTAGTAACGAGGCTCCAAGTATCTTGATGCCGTCATTGTTAGCTGTGTACATGCGCATTGTCAGAGGGATAAGGTCAGATTCAGATGGTCCAAGGCGATGGATTACTCTAAGACCGACAAGGCAGCTCTGACAACCGGTGTCAGCCATAGCGGGAATAATGGTGTGCGCAAGTCAACTCCAAAGGCTGAGTAATCTTCCGGAAGAGCTCGCAAATACTAGTAATGTTTACAAATGGCTGAGGCTTTGAATTTATGCGAAATCACGTGTCTGTCATGCTGTCGTAGATGTGATGATCTAGAGGAATACATTGCCGTTGTCCCTTTATATTGATGGTTTGAATAGTGTTTAGATTGTCATGCTGTGGTGAGGGGAGTAAAGTGTACCCAAAGTGTAAAACACAGCACTTTTTGTCATCGTTGTGTTGCCTAGACTGTGTTTGGCGTTTTGGATTGTTCTTGCTGCGGCAAACACTCTCGAAATGGTGATCTCGATGACAAAGTTCACACCTGTGGCCATATTCAGGACACTGAGTCTTACGCAGTTGTGCCACACTTTTCTTGCCATGGCCTCGTTTCCCACAATAAGAACACAGGTCCTGATTTTCTTTGCTTGGCATTTGCTTGGACTTTTTGAAGGAGCTGGCTGCCTTAACCGAATGAGAAACTAGAAGCCTTGAAGCTGATTTTTTTCCCTGCTTCTTTCGCTTCAACGAATTGAAATACTTCCTCTAACGTCACATTTTGAATCTTGTTGCTGAGTAGGTCTAAATAAATGTCAGGGTCGACAATACCTCGTGTGAGGACATCGCGCATGATGGCATTTGTGTAGTTGACTTTGGCGTTACAGTTAGGGCAATCGATCAGGAATTTGCAAATGTCAGCTTGTCCTCTAAGACGTGCATCAAAATTTCTGACTGGCTCATCACGGTCTTGTCTCATGTTTTGTAATGTCACACGGTCTACTATTGTGATATCTTCACGAACAGCAACTTAACGAATAGCAACTAATACGTTATCTACTGTTTTTTTTAGTTAATGTGCCACCTGTTGTTCGAGTCAGGTCTCTGCAAAGGGGTTCGTCACAACACCCAAGCAACTGAATGACTTTGTCTTTACCGTCCAGTTTCGTTGCAGTCACATTATCTGTCCAGCGTGACATAAAGTAGACCAAGTCCTCACTGGTTCCAGCGGCGGTTACGGTGGGCCGCTTCACTTTCTCTACTTTTTGCGGTCAGAACGGGTGCAGTTGTATGTACAGCGCTGTGGGCTGTGATGAGGGCCGCGACGATTGCTGCATCTAGGTCGGCGGTGCTGTAATCACAGTTAAGGAACGGACACTGTACTACAGGCATTCTTGCGTCAATATCATGATCATAAATAAGAAATTTACCTATTTGTACGTATCCTTGCCCAGCTGTATTATGCAATGATCAATATCTGAAAATAATAGGAAACTATGATAATAACTATTATAACTAACTACTGATAAACTAAAATAAACTGTAACATTATCCTATACTTAGAATATTGATACATATTCCTGTAATTGGCATCGCGATGCTAATGAGTTTGGAGGTATTCATCCAGTAAAACGTGACATTTTAAGAGAGATACCCCCCGAAAATCTCCATTTATTACCGATACTGCTCCAAATAAACCATAATGCTATTTATCGCGATGCTAATTATTTTAGAGGTGTTTTAATGTCCTTCGTCTCTCTATATATACTACTGTTATTGGCATCGCGATGCTAATAATTTTGGAGGTATTTTATCCTGTAAAACGTGCTTTTGTAAGAGTAATACCCCCAATAATCTCCATTTTTTTAATGATACTGCTCCAAAGAAACCCTTTTCCCGGGAATACTTCTTTTTGTGGAGCTTATGATCTTCATATATAGAACTTAATTTCTCTATATATACTCCCGTTATTGGCATCGCGATGCTATTTAGTTTTTGGGTATTTTATCCAGTCAAACGTGCCATTTTTAGAGTGATACCGGTACCCCACAAAACCCCAAGCCCCATTTTTTATGATACTGCCCCTAAAGAAAACCTTTTCCCTGTCATGAATACTTCTTTTTGTGGAGCTTATAATCTTGATATTTGGAACTTTGTCTCTCTATATATACTCCTGTTATTGGCATCACGATGCTAATTAGTATGGGGGTATTTTATCCGGTAAAACGTGCCATTACAAGAGTGATACCCCTCCCCCAATCTCCAAGCCCCATTTTTTATGATACTGCCCCCAAAGAAACCCCTTTCCCGGGAATACTTTCCTTTATGGAGCTTAAAATCTTGATACAATGAAGCGCATTGAAGTGGTAAAATTTTCCGTATGGGTGAAACGTTCTGAGTCATTTTTTGAACGTCAATTATTACAAAATAGCACGCCCATTTCTTTAGAAACGAACAAGAAATAATCGTCGTAATATTTCAGGACACCCCAATCTTTGCGACAAGCAACAAGAGTTTCACTGGAATGGAGATTTTTAAAGTTGTAAGAGAGATTTAGAGAGTTCCAATTTCTGTAAAACACGTATTGAAACGAATTGGTACATAATTATGAATTTATCATGTTTATTGGAGTTACCATAACGCATGCATTGGTCGAACACGTGCTTACTCGTTGTTTACGTAGACAGTCAATTTGATTGGCTTTTATATAATGGAATACATACATGTTCTACAGGTATTAGAATAAACCATTTGACCGATTTTTCCTTTCTAAAGAAATGGGCGTGTCATTGAATGACAATCAACGTTCTAAAGATAGCTCAAAACGTTCCATTCAAACGAGAATTTTTACCACTTCAATGCGCTTCATTGTATTATCGTTTTACAAACAGCGTGAAGTCCCGTGGGGATCCGGGATAGAAATGGTCCTCAGTACCCCCTTGCTTGTCGTAAAAGGCGACTAAATGGGGCGGTCCTTCGGATGAGACCGTATAAACCGAGGCCCCGTGTCACAGCAGGTGTGGCACGATAAAGATCCCTCCCTGCTCAATGGCCCTGAGTGCCGAGCATAGGCCCAAATTTGCAGCCCTTCACCGGCAATGGTGACGTCTCCATATCAGTGAAATATTCTGGAGAGGGACGTTAAACAGTATACAATCAATCAATCAAACAGCGTGACAGTTTGCTTGATAGGGCGTGCTAAAATTTTGTGTGTGGATTATCATTTTACTCATTGATTGGATGTTTGATTTCAATGGAATCAATAATAATTTGCATATGAAACTCAGAATACAACAATATCCTGATAATACTGACCAATCACAATGAATGATTGTTCACAAGCGGCATTTGTACTCACCAGCAACACGTGGTCTGTCAAAGCACTTTTCTGTCCTCAAAAAAAAAGCATGTTTTATATTTTTTGTGATTTGACCGGATAGGGTTTTGTATACGTATAAGAAAATTTAATTAATGGAATGAGGTAACTCTGCCATTGTTGTATTATGTAGCTATCAATATCATCATTATAGGTTGTAAAACTTGCTTTGTCCGTCCTCATGTAAGTGTTGTTTACTGCATACAGTTGAACATGTCCCTCAATACGAATGGTCGGTATTGTCAGTAGTATTGTTGGGTTCCATATTTCATATGCAAATTATTATTCATTCCATTGAAATCAAACATCCAATCAATGAGTAAAATGATAATCAGCATACAAAATTTTAACACGCCCTATCAAGCAAACTGTCACGCTGTTTGTAAAACGATAATATATTGAAACTTCGCGTCTCTCAATATATATTACTGTTACAATGAAGCGCACTGAAGTGGAAAAATTTTCCGTTCGAATGGAACGTTTTGAGCTATCTTTAGAACGTTGTTTGTCATGGGATGACACGCCCATTTCTTTAGAAATAGATAAATCGGTCAATTTTTTTTCTTCAAGTACCTATAGAACAGGTTTTCCATAAATATAATAGCCAATCAAATTGACAGTATAAATAAACACCGAGTAAACACGTGTTCGACTGAAACGTGTTCTGGTAATTTCAACAGACATGATAAATTTAAAAATATGCAAATATTCGTTGCAATTTGTGTTTTACAGAAGCGGGGAGTCTCTTACTCTCCCTTCTAATCTTTTTAAAGCTCCATTTCAGTGTAACTCATGTTGCTTGTCGCAAAGAGTGGAGTGTCCTAAAACATTTCGACGAATATTTCTTTTTCGTTTCTAAAAATATGGGCGTGTCATTATGTTATAATTGACGTTCAAAACATGACTCAGAACGTTTCATCCAAAGAGAAAATTTTACCACTTCAATGCGCTTCATTGTATTGGGATCGCGATGCTAATAAGTTTTGAGGTGTTTAATTTTCCTTCGTCTCTCTCTCTATATATACTCTTGTTATCGGCATCGCGATGCTAATAAGTTTGAAGGTATATTATCCAGTAAAACGTAAGAGTGATACCCCCAATAATCTCCTTTTTTATTATGATACTGCCCCCAAAGAAACCCTTTTCCAGGGAATACTTCCCTTTGTGGAGATTATAATCTTGATATTTAGAAACTTCTACTCTCTATATATACTCCTGTTATTGGCATCGCGATGTTAATAAGTTTGGAGGTGTTTAAATGTCCTTCGTCTCTCTATATACAGTGGACCTTCAGATATCCGGACGCCAGATATTTGGATGCTTCAGTATCCGGACGATTGTTTACTCCTATTATTGGCATCGGGATGCAAATAAATTTATTGGTATTATATCCAGTAAAACGTGCTATTTTAAGAGTGATACCCCCCAAAATCTCTATTCTTTATGATAATGCCACCAAAGAAACCCTTTTCCCGGGAACACTTCCCTATGTGGATGTTATAATCTTGATATTTGGAAACTTCGTCTCTCTATATATACTCCTGTTATTGGCATCGCGATGTTAATTAGTTTGGAGGAATTTAAATGTCATTCTCTATCTGTTTATACTCCTGTTATTGGCATCGTGATGCTAATTACTTTGGGGTACTAGTACATGTTTATATTTTATTCAGTAACACATGTCATTTTCAGAGTGATACCCCCCAAAATCTAAAAGTCCCACTTTTTATGATAATGCCCCCAAAGAAACCCTTTCCCTGCCAGGAATGCTTCTCTTTTTGTGGAGCTTATAATCTTGATATATGGAACTTCGTCTCTCTTTATATGCTCCTGTTATTAGCATCGCAATGCTAATTAATTTTTGGTGTATTTAAATATCCTTCGTCTTTCTATTATTTACTACCGTTTACGATAGCCTAGATCGCTTCGAGATCTGGGGCCCGGGTTCGATTCTCGTTCGCGGCGCCGCGTCAAACCTAAGACGTAAAAATAGGAAGAGACTGTTCCTTCGCCAAGCGCTCGTCATCAGAAGTGAAAGTCACTTGTCTTTTGTCTTAAGGATATTACCTTAAAAACGAAGGTCCCGTGTCACGGTAGGAGTAGGCACGATAAAGAACCCTCACTGCTAAATGGCCCTGAGTGCCGAGTATAGGTCTAAATTTAAAGCCCTTCACCGGCATACAATGACATCTCCATATGAGTGAAACATTCTCGAGAGGGACGTTAAACAATATGCAATCAATCGATCTATTATTTACTCCTCTTATTGCCATTGGATTTTAATTAATGTGACATCATGAAATATTAATATGTGACAACTTTTAATGCTCCTGACGTTACGTTAAAAAACGTCAAAAATTATCAGCATCGCGATGCTTACAATATGATTATGCCGATTTTTACTTAAGGATTTCCATCCCTTATACACCAAATTCCCTACCCTTAAATATCCGTCAAGTACATAATACTCCGATATATTAAAGCTTTTTATAGTGGAAAAGGATTACCCGCGAGAAAATTGCAAAAAATTCATTAATTAAGCAGTAGTTAATTAACAAAGAATGCATTGAAGTTAATGGGGGAAAATTGTTTTTGTTTTTTTTCAAAATAAAAATTTTCAAAATTCAAATAATTTGAATATCAATAAATCCTGCGGTGGAAAGATGCCTTGAAACATTAAAAATAGAATAAAAATAGAATGACAACTGAAAACAATTTTTTTTACAGGCTAAAATTTTTTTAATTGTTTTTTTTTTTATTAATTAAAACAAGAGGCCCAGGGGCCACAGCGCTCACCTGAGCACATCGGGCTTGAATTTACTACCCCCCCCCCTTCCAGGCGTTTATCATTTGAACAAACTAAAATCTACACTACCTGAGGATGATTCCACATAAATAACACTAATCATAGCTTTGAAGTACTTGAAAAGAAGATTTTAAAAGGTTTCCCTATATATCCCTATGTAAAACTTGGGTCGGCCATTTTGGCCCCACCCTTGCCCCGGGGGTCATGATTTGAACAATCTTGAATCTACACTACCTGAGTATTATTCCACATGAGTTTCATCTTTCCTGGCCCGGTGGTACTGGAGAAGAAGATTTTTTAAAAATGGCTTTAATTTTTAACAAATTCATGATTATCTCCCCTTGGAAAAGGGCGTGGCCCTTCATTTGAACAAACTTGAATCCCCTTCACCCAGGGATACTTTGTGCCAAGTTTGGTTGAAATTGGCCCAGTGGTTCTGGAGAAGAAGATGAAAATGTGAAAAGTTTACGACGACGACGACGACAACAACGACTACAACGACGACAGACAACGGACAAATTTTGATCAGAAAAGCTCACTTGAGCCTTCGGCTCAGGTGAGCTAAAAAGGGGATATAACTTTTACCAAAATTCACTGTCAGAAATTAGGACACACCCCACTATACATACTAATAGTAATAAATGGAAAGTACATGTATGTCTAAATAAACTTAGTATTCAATGCCTACATATGTTATGTATTCAATTTCATTGAATTTGTTCCTATTAGGGATTGAATACCTTAATAACTATGTGCACGATGGTCGTGTATGTATCTCAGCCATTTCCAATAGCTATTTTCACGACGGTCGTGTAAATACTAGTAATACTAGTAGACTTTCCGTACAATGCGCACGACGGTCGTGTATATTATATCATCGGCCTAAAAATTGAACTACTTTTGTCACACCGGCAAAGGAGAACACGTTTACACAAGGTGAAAAAGAATAAAGTTAAGGTATTGTCTTTAAGAATAGAAGGACAGTGTTAGACCTAGAAAAAAGTTTCGTGGTATGATTTCAAATGAAAGAAAAAATTATTTTTTATGTATACATGGACACACGGGATGGATTGTTGTTGTTTACGGCGAGAGTTACTGATCCAATCATATTCTCTTTAGAGATGTTTTACAGGCTTTCGCCTACATCCATGTAGGCAAAAGCCTGTCCACTTCTCTTAAAGAGAATAATTCAAATCGATGCGTGGTGGTCTTGAATCTGTTCGCTGATGAGTTTCCTTTTCGAAAATAAAGCACTTAGCCATGAAAAATTGATAACGTATTTGAAAAAGCATATTACTTGACGCATATAATATTTGCATTATTCCAATTACTAGATCTACAAGCCGAACAAGATGAATGCACTAAGCATACTTTATAGCAACTGTCATCAATTACCAGATTACTGTAACACATAACGACGCCGTGGAAATGAAAGGTCGTATGTGGAATTTTGGTATTTTACAGGAGGCAATAAAAACTGTTTTTCAAAGAATATATTACACGACTGTGGATCTTAAGTTAAAGGCTGTTTTACTTTCTTTTTAGGACTCAAGAAAACACATCTTTAATTTGATTAATGCATGAAAATAGTTAATACAGGCAAATATTTTGCAGATACGACCTTTAACTATTTAGCAATACAGATATGAATTGTTGTAACTGCCACTTACGACCTTATTGTTGAAAGATTACGCAATAAAACAACCACTTTTAGGTCGTAAGTGGCACTTCCGACGTTTCAACATCTTATTAAATCATGTGTTTATAATAGAATTTTTTTTTAAAAATAGATACCAAAAAATAATTACCCTAAAACACTAGATATAAAAATACAAAACATTTTGAGATTCCCATTTGAGTGAATACGATCGGAAATTGTAAATATAAAAATATAAAGTACGTTTCTTTTCAAACTTCAGCATGCATTAACATTAAAGGAACGAAGATAAAGAACATAATCAAACTGAAAAATATGAATATGATAGAAATGTCCCAATTACATCACTGTACTGTGGAATATTTATATGTCATTTCAATGATACAGCAGGCAAAAAAAACCCTGTCCTCTCATCCGCTTCGGGTGCATCTTAAGAATTTGGTTGTAAGAGAGTGCTATCTCTGATTTTATGTGCTACATAATACATTTTGAAACGTTGTGTGACATTCTCTTTTGCAAATCCCCTCTCTTAAGGACAGACGAGACGTTCCTTAATAATAGATACATTTTTCTAAGAGTTTGTCATTGAAGTGTTGCTACTTAAACATGTTTACTCACAAAAAATTGAGGTACCTTACCAGGCATTTCTGCAAGATACCAGGGGTATTTTTTCTTAATAATCCTTTGGGGAAGAAAAATAATTTTCCAATTTCAAATGCTTAAGTGATTGGATTTGTTAAGATCGTCTAGAAACTGGTTTAGAAAGCAGAATGTTATGAAAATTTTGAATATTTTTCATACAATACGAAGATATACCTAACAGATTTTGAGGAACGTCTCGTCTGACCTTAAAATAATTACAAGTGATGATGCCAATTTGTAACTTTGTTACACAATACGGCAAATACTACAGAACTGCAAATTTCTTTGTTGTCAGGTGCAGTAAATTTAAATAATGTATGCAAATAACTTCATGCCATATTTTGCCTTTCGATTCATTTATTTGCACATTGAAATTTCTATGGATTTTTCGTTTTATCCGATCATGACAAGGAGTGCATTGCGAATGTGACCTTTCATTATAGGATTCTTACTCCCCAATGGTACCTGATCCCCCCTCTGATATTTGTTTGGGTTCTTGTTTGCCCTGCTCCCAAATTGTGCTGTTTAAACGGACTTTGAGCTTAGATACTGTTCATTATCTCCATGTTCAACTTGAATTAATTTCCAAACAGCCATTTTTTTCAGTTTCATTTCATAGAAATCGTCAATATAACGTTGTATAACCTTATTTTGTTTTAAAATTCAAAGTTAATACCTTTTGCTAAAGTAAGCAATGCTGACAACTACTTTTGCTGATATAAGAATATATTTTTTGAAGCACAGTGACCAATTTTTTTTATTTTTCTTTGGACATTGACCTCTCTTTGCTCCTATGTTCCTTTTGTCTAAAAAGACAATGCTTGCTCGATCCTCTTTCTCCTAGTTGGACAGTTTAGTTAAAAATGCACCAGAATATGTTTAATCCTCCTTTTCATGAGAATCAACATCAAAGATATATTCTCTAGATAATATATTGACACACAGCTCAAAAATTATTAAATCACATTTTTCTCCTAATATAGATTGTTCAGATTCAGAGAAACCGGTTAATCTGCATTTCTTGAAATGGTGTAGCTACTTTTGAGAAAAGATTTGGTGCAATTTAACTGCTTTCATCTGAATGTTATTTTACTAGATTTACGAGTATTTTCCTTTCTTTATAATGTTAAGGCATCGGATCAGTTGAATTGACGACGAATTTTTCCGTTAGTTATTTCCTGATCACGACAAGGAGCACACGGCGGGTGTGACCTGTCAGCAGGGGATTCTCACTCCTCCATGACACCAGATCCCACCTCTGATGTTTCGGAGGTCCGTGTTTGCTCTGCTCCTATTTTTGTATTGTTTTATGGACTTTGATATTGAATACTTATCTCAATATCCTTCTTCTGTATCATTAGATACACCTATATTGGTGCAGTTTCTTTTTTGTTCTTTTTTAAGTCCCGGTGATATAAGCTTGCATCATTCAAATATGGTTTAACAATCAACATTTTACTGCCACATGATAATATAAGCCTGAATCTTCATGAAATGATTTCAGTTTCATTTTCATCTAGATAAAAAAATCTATCGCGTACCTTTTGGGATTAAAAGGATGCCTTCATTTTAAATTCTTGTGCCCCCCTCTCTACAGTAGAGTTTAACAATTTTAACAATTATACTTTGGAAAGCAAATATGATCAACATAGTTCATTACTTAGAATTTTTATGGCTTGTTTTATATTAGGTTTTTCTCTTTAAGCTAGCTGTCATCTTCTGATTGTTTGTATCTTTTATTCCTGAAAAGTTGGCCCATTTAATGAAGAGGGATTTTTCTTATACTCTTTCTATCTCTGAAATTTCGTTTAACTTTTTGCTACTTTATTTCAAAGGTTTTAAAAGAATTTTTTAGAGAATTCTTCTCACTGTATTTTTCTCTGAAAATTTAAATATGCCATACTATCATCATTATCACAATTTTAGCTAAAAATTATTGTTTCTTTCATATTCATTTAAGAGTTGGTTTTCTTAGTATCGGAGTAAATTTTAATGATTGTTTTAGAATAATTCTCGTATTTGTATCATGTACATAATATATTCAGTATAACTTAAGTCGCATCTGAATCATAAAAATAATGATATGGTGTAAAATGTTAAATTCGCAAGTGAAATATACTCACAAATTACATCTACTTTAGTGTACATCACTTTGAAGAGCCTTATAACTTCTTGGTTTAGTTTTAGTTGAAAAGTTGCTTAATATAATCTTTAAGTAACATTTGTTTTTTACTTGGGTGTAGATATCACAAAAAATAAAAAGTATGAAAATGTTCTTAGTTACATTAATGACTGTAAATACCTTATTGAAATTTAATTAGAATATGATAAACTTACATTTCTTTTAAAACTGTAAACTTATTACAATTAAATATTTGTTCAATTTAGCGCTTTTGGCGAAAAGTAGCTATTTCCAAATAAAAGACATTCTTAAACACGTCTTTGGGCATTTATATAGACCTAGTACATTCAGGGATGTATTAATTTGCTTTGCTTTCTTATGCAGAATACATTTCCTGCCAAAAATATCACATGTAAACTATAAACATAATATATTTAAAGTAATATATTGAGGCAGAAATATGTTAATACTTGTATAATAATTTCTTATAAACTTATAACTTCTGAAGTATTATTTTTTATCAATGTAATTTTCAAATCGAAAGCTATTTGTTCATGAATGCAATTCTCCTTTATTACATGCATACAATATCGGCAAACAATGTTTAAAAATAGTTACGGAAGATTTAATTTAAGGTCGTATCTACCACATACAACCATTCAAATTTAACTCCATTGTACCAAATAATGTCGTATGTGCCACTTACAACCTTTCATATCGATGGGTTGTAGATACGACAAAATAATATTTAGTGTTACCATGGTAACTATTTGGAATATAACCACCATTTTTTGCCAGGAGATGTGATCTAATGTTCGCATATTGAATATCTAAAAATCACTATAAGGTCGTAAGTGGCACTTACGACCTTACAATACCACGGCGTCGATAAATTGAAATGCATAAAATATTGAAGAAAGGATTTTTTCAGCTGACCTGTCCAATGGTTATAAGATGAATTTTCTGACTTTTTCTATTCCTATGTAGAGTAGAGTCAACTTTGTAAAAAAAAAAATCATTCCCCCCAAAGAGGCATCCACAATATGCTGTCAAAAGTTAGTCAAATGTGTGTTTTGTGACTCATGGACCTCCTATTCTTTTAAGTTGAACCATTAGAAAAAGTTTTATTCTAGAGCAATGTTACCTGGTATGGGGAGGGCCTTGTCATGCCCTGTCATACAGGAGGTGCATGGCTACTGTAGGGCATGACACGAGTTACTACGACCACAAGCTTAAGGTATTCAATCTATAATAGCAACAGATTCAATGAAATTGAATACATAACAGATGTGTTGATGTTGAAAACTCTGTATATTTAGACATAAATCCCATTTATTACTATCGCATGCGCGGATCTAGAGGGGGGTCGGGGGGGGGGTCCGGATCTTTCTTTCAACTTTGTAGATGGAGACGTTTTTTCCGAACGTGAAAATTCTTCTGCACATTGGATATATGTTACCTATCACAATATGTGAGGCTGAATGATCCTTTTCTGGATTAAGAAGCACCAAGAGTAATATGCGCAGTATTATGCAAGAGGACAGAATAACTGGGCTGGCACTGATGCATATTCACCATTCATTAGAAATTGACCAAAAAGAAATTGTACAATCATTTATCAGGCCATCTTCGCTAGCCAAGGGTTTCACATCCTAATATACGTGTTTGTGTTTATTTTTATAAATTATTTATGTTCGTTTGAGTGGCACGAATAAGAACATGAACAACAAAAAATGTCGCCAGCGTGACGAAGTGGTCATATAGGCCTAAGGGCGTTTCGTTCTAGAGTTGAAAAATAAAAGGCTGATCATTATATAACGGGTTTCGGTTTTCTGAAAAGGTTCGACCCCCCCCCCCCCCCCCCCCCCC